>JAGFPH010001822.1:204799-225375 GCA_018207615.1 Philaenus spumarius
TTGGTTCTGGCTACTGAGTTGTTCCTTCATATCCTTCAACTGTTGTTATAGGTCGCTGAGTTGTTGGTTCTGGCTACTCAACTGTTTTCTCACGTCGCTAAATTGTTGCATTAAAACAATTTACTGGTTTACCATTGGTTCCATGCTGGTTGTTCTTCCTCTAACCTTGATGTAGATGTAGATGCCCTATTAATTTCTTTAGATGCCTTATAATTTTTGTCTTATGTCCTTGCCTCCACAGTTTGTATTTCCCCTTTTGGTTCTTTATCGCCTCAGAAAAATGCGATAGGCCCTGACTCTTCTTCCCCATCTATACGTTTCCCAACAAACACGTCTTCCTGCCGGAGGTCTATTTCTTTTAGAAATCACGATTCCTCCCTCAGTTCACTAGTTTCTTGCTCGTCGACTGGATTGACGGTTTCATGTTGTCTAGATGTAGTTATATCTGGCAAGTCATATGATTCACAAGCTTTCGTAGTTTTTTGTACCAGCTTTTGTGCAATATTGTTTATTTATTTTTTGGAAAATTAAAAGTTTCAATAAAATGGTCGGCTTATAAAACGAAAATTCAAATATAATTAATAAATCTTTTCTCATAATTAATTATTTAAATTGAAAATTATGTTACAATACAAAGCAAAATATCCCAGAGCTACTAAATTGCAATTGATTAATACGTTCGCTATCACCATTTTTTAGTACGCATGACTAGCGTCACATTTATGCAACTGCCGGATTCTTCCACAGACAGATGCTGCAAATGTACGACGCCTGGTCTAATTGAAATAGACTGACATCGCATATTTGTGGCAGTATTACATTGTTATTTAACTACTTATTTTGAAGTACTAGTATATTTTAAAGACATGATTTATTGGTATCAGTAAGTAAGAAGGTCTGCCGCTCATATGCAGTGCTTGGTCTGCAACTTTGACGATTTTAAAACCTAGAAATTGTATAATGTGAATTCCGCTAAATGATCTTTTACGTGGGAACGTAAAGTTGTTAAGTTCTCATGAAAATTACCCCCCCTTCTCATGCAACAAATCTTTGTTGTATTCCCGCCTTTTACTTCGTGAGAATGTGAAGACGCGAAGTAATCAGTGTCACGATAGTTTATGGCGATGAACCGTGCGACGCATATATGTGACTCGATAGCGAACGTGTTGAATCTTTGAATGTGTTTATTTTAATTTAGGTAAATTCTTATTTAAATTCTATGAAAATATGAGCTTATTTACAATTATCAAAATTATTCATCTTAGGGTTGGGGCATCGTTCCTTTTTTATCCAATAATGGCAAAATTCATCATAATATAACAACATATAACATACATTTATAATACACATCTTACATCTATATACAAAGTTCAATTAAACATAGAAAATTATTTTTAAACATGAAATTGTGAATGCGTAACACCAAGGGATAAAAAGTTTGAAGTTGGAAAGTTTCTTAACAAATGTAATGTACAAAAAAAGTTAGATCTCACCAATCTGTTGAATTGTTTTATTCTATGGTTTTATGTCCACCGCTTTATACACTTCTTGATATTGTCACTGAGGTTTTTATATATCATGTTGGAATTATAATTTTAGTTGTGGTCCATCTGCATTGATATATTTTTTTGTATATGTAGAAAGGAGCTACGTCTGTAATCCCCCTGCTTGATGCCTCGGTCGTAGTAAAAAAATGCCTTTTTTCCTTTGTTGAAAACTTGCCGAATTTATTTACTACACTTCTTCATATTTTTTTACTTAAATATAAACGTTTAGATTTCACTATTTCTAATTTTGACGTTGGTTTTATTTAAATATATAGCACAATTATTAATTATCAAGATATATATTCTACTTATTTACACCGTTGAAATTGGAAATAACTCTTTTGTAACAAGAAAACAGATGTTTTTAGACGTCTACACATTTAAATAATACAATAAATCCGTGGGATATTTTAAACCAATCATATCGCTAGGCTATATTTTGATCGTAGTGTTTCCTAGCTGAAATATAGAAAATTGTGCTGTTTATTTCGTCTGTTTATTACTTTATGTAGTTAAAACTAATTATATGAATTATTCCACAACCAGAAATTATTTATTAAATCTAGGCCAGTATATATTCTTAATAATATTCTATATTCTTTTAATAGCTAAAAGTGCTACAATTTCTTTATCATTTCTGTAGATGATTATTTAATATATAGTATATCTTGCAGGAGTTGCTACTGTAGCACTAAACAAACCACCTGTGAATAGTCTGAACTTGGAAATGCTTCAAGCCATTGGACTGACATTGGATGAACTGGAGAAGAATAAATGCCGAGGCATGATCCTTACTTCTGTAAGGCTAATAATTACAATACTTATTGCAATAATATTAATTTTATTTGGAAAGATCACAGGTTTACAATTCTTAATCCTATAGGATCTAATAGATGTAACTTTATTACCATTAACAATTTTAACCAAAGAGTTAGAAAGAAAATTTATTGACATTGTTAAAAAAATAAGTCTTGAGTTTTTGAAACTGTTAAATGGCTTACCATTTGACCCTTTTGTATAATTTTAGCCGTACAACTACATTAATGTTTATTGTTACAATGTGAATAATTTGCAAATACTTTCTGTTAAAAAAGACTTTCATTTAACTTACATTTTTATGTATTTATGGTTGAGCATATTTTGTTCACCTTTTTACACTTTTAAATTCCATGAAAGTATGGTGTTTAAAATATCCATACTTGGATGAAATACCCACTTGTAGATTGTTACTATCCTGATAATTTTTTATGAACAAGAAAATTTTTGTACATCTTTTTAATATTTACAAAATTTATTGGTTTCCAGGAATCTTCAACTGTATTCAGTGCTGGTTTGGATATACTGGAAATGTATAAACCCAACCAAGATAGAGCTACAGAATTTTGGACAACCTTGCAAGATACTTGGTTAAAATTGTACCTATCTTCATTCCCTACAGTAGCAGCTATAAATGTAAGGTTTTTTATATGCACAGTTATATATCTATCCTTTTACAGTATCTAGCTATCTAGCTATATTTGTGTTACAGAACAACACCAGTTTATTTATTTATCTTATGATAGTCCATGTTAAAGGTGGTTTGAAATTATTGTTTGGAATGGAGAATTTATGTGATGTTCAAGACAAAATTCAAGTCAGGTTTTTTATTTTTGAAAACAAGATTTCATCAATGGGTCATTCCATTGTAACGGGTGTTACATTTGCACACCTTAAAGTGGCATTTTGTTTTCTTTATTGAAATAAAATATTCTTAAATTAGAACCAAAATAAAGGGCAGAGATTTCTGAACATAGTAGTAAAATTTATTTTTAATGTAACTTCTTATCAAGTTCTCGGTAGGCCTACCTGAAAAACAGTGTGTAATCTGAGTGTTACCTATTTTGAACCTACAGCGATGCAGAGCTCACCTCAACTAGTTAACTTTGTGAATTTGACATTGAAAGCTAAATAGAAGTCATGTCCTGTCAAAAGTGACATAAATTTCAACATATTACATGCTTTCATAATTAATTATCTTATTTAACTAAAGAAAGAAAATAAATTTAAATTTTTTAAGTGTAACAGGTGTTAAATGAAAATGTAACAGGTGTTTCGTGTGCATTTTATAGGCATTATATTTTTACAATAAACGAACAACTTTATAAAGTAAGTTATAAATTAGCAAAAATCTCAGATGATAAAACCTTTTGGAGTACAATGTAACGTAGAACACTAAAGAGGCACATTTAAAGTAAGCATCATTACAAAATGAAAGTACGCACAAGACTTAACAGTTTATTGATTTTGTAAAAAACACTCATTTCTCCACAACACCATCAGCCGACTGAAACTCATAATATAATCTGTTGCCTTGCATAATATAATATCCAACTTAACCAGGATATTTATTGGCCAAGTGGTTCCAATTGGCCTTCAACATGGCTTCCAACTAACTAACTTGGAAATTTCATACAGACAATATATGCAAAAAACTTTGCTCTGGAATTTTTGTATTAAGAAATCTCAGGCACTATTGTAATCTATCCACAATGTTAACAGCCTACTATGGGCTTATACATCCTCACTTGAACTATGGAATCATAGTATGGGGTGATTGTTCATCTCAACAAGTGAAAAGGCTTTTTAGATTACAAAAAAAGTCAGTACGGCTTGTAGCACATATAAATAATATGGGGTCATGTAGAAATGCTTTTCGGGAGCTAGGAATATTGACACTTCCTAGCATGTATATTTTTGAAGTCATTTTATACATTAAATACAAGTGTAAAACAACACTAAATAAGGATGTACATGACTATGGTACCCGATTTGGAAGTTACTTACGTCTAGGCCAACATAGGCTCAGTAAGCACAAAAAGCTACCATCACAAGCTGGTGTAGCATTGTTAAATAAATTACCTGAAAGCTTAAAAAATATTGAAAGCTATGTCATTTTTTAAAAAAAGCCTTAGACGACTTTTGTTGTCTGGATCCTTTTACTCGGTGGAGGAGTTTATTGACTGGTAGTATTCCTCAGCTCTTGCATATTCTTGTGGTCGGGTGTGGGCATGTGCTGGAGTTTGTAGGGGACTGAATGTTTCATAAGTTGGTACTTTGATTGTTTAAGTTGTTGAATTTAGTCCTGTTTCTGTATTTATTTGTATTGTTGGTTTTACTATTGTTATTATTCTTTTAGAGTTTTATTATTTATTAATTTTTAGGTGCTATATCTGCTATTGTTATTTTGGGTTTATTATGTTATGTATAGGACTAAGCTGTAGTTATTATAATGACGTTGCTATGCACCTTGTGGTGTTTCTGCTATAAACTTACTTCTTACTTCTTAAGGCGAGCTTCCAGTGCTTTCCGCTCCGATGGCTCGATGTCTCCGGTATAACAGTGCCGCACTCTGCCAAAACTTGCTGTCCAATAGAATATTCGCCAGGGTGGCCTCTTCACCAAGTTTCACTTTTAATATTTCTCGCTCCCTAAGGAAGTGGGAGCACTGGAGGAGAATGTGTTCCAGACTTTCTTCCACCAACATGCAGACGCCACACAGATCGCTATTAGATAATTTAAAACGGTGTAGATATTTGTTTGTGACAATATGACCCGTGCGAGCTCTTGCCGCAAATGAAGACACGAATCGAGGAATTGATTTGTGTAAACGGGGATCACTTGGAGTACGCTGAAGAGCGTAAAAGGCTCGTCCAGAGTCGCAGTGCTGCCATCGCTGGTTCCATGTAGTTTCAAGCCAGTTTTCAGCCGCTCTCTTGCACTGCAGTAGTGAAAAACATGCTTCAGGTGCAGGGCCCATGTTACATGCGGTGCTGGCCAACGCATCAGCTTTTTCATTGCCTATAGCAGCTTTTTTCTGCTATAAATAAATAAATAAAAAAAAACCTCAGAACAGGAACCTTCCCAGCCATTTTATTTTTACGTCATCCCATTGCCCTACTCATTGAGCTGACTTGGAATATGGACCAGTTGGTCCCCACTTCTCCACAGTTGTCTACAGACCAAGTATGGTCTAAAGCTGTCGACAACCTCGCAAAGGTCCACAAGGCCCGTCACGCGGTCTGCAATAGGCGCCAACCCAACCCATTCAATCCCAGGGATTGGATTATGTTTAGGGAACATCATATTAGTGATGCTTACACACGTATTATTAGACTATTATTTTCATTGTGTTCATTGTATCACCAAATTATTTATAAATTTTACCTTTTTTTTATATAAAATTCTAATCATACCAAGCCATTCATCAGACATCTCTGGACACAGCCACGACTCTGGGAAAATCAGCTGTATGAGAGCAATATATCTACTTCCTATAATATTAATCCTATCATATCTCGCATCTATTTCCTAAGACACTTGGTATTTTTTTAAAACTAGACTTTAAACACCTACCTCACTATTTAAATAAAGTACCAGGAGACCGAGCTAAAGCTCGATTATAAGCAGGGCTATGATTTCAATAATAAATATTGGATTATTGAGTTTTGAGGTTAGGCCTATAACATTAAACAACTAAATAAAGGGTATATACAACATTAGGCTTACCTGTAATAAAAATACTGTTTAAAGGATTAACCATAATCTCAACGCTTGCCTCAGAAATAAGTCAGGCCTAAATTAAAGTTTAATATTTCAATATTGATTTAGGCCTAGGGCCTAGTTCGCTCACGTCAATAACTATTATTGCAAATTTCCGTGAACATCGTTTAGGTTAGGCCTATAACATTAAACAACTAAATAAAGGGTATGTTTATTTAGCAGAAGTATTCGTTGCCATGGTAACTATAAATAGATACAACATTAGGCTTACCTCTAATAAAATATACAGTTTTAAAGAAAGCAGATGATTATTGTAATGGCATTGAAAACATTTGCATCAGCTGTGCTTTGTATTGTTTAAAATGGACAAATTTCACTTTTTAATTTAATAAAAAGACGTAGAAAACGAATTTTCCCAGACTGGTGACCATTTCCAATCGATTTCTCGTGGCCAAAAGCCCCATATAAAATCAAAAAATGAAAAATCCTTAGACGGAGATTCCAGATCCATTTAGCAGACAAACAATTATCTCTCGCTTTAGAAGATAAGATTTATCTTTCTACCACTCTGGTATCTCTATTTATAAGTTATATTCAGTGATTAGTTAGGCTAAATTAAATAAATACCAATTTAATTTGAGTATTACAGTATTAATAAGGTGATTAGAGTATTTATACCAATTAGAAATAGTCTACCCTTAACGGATGACCCACTATTAGTTGAGACATGTAACTTCGGCGTCGTGAGTAACCCACCACAGGATAACACGTCGAACCATTGTTTTGTCTCAGCAAAAGATACATATAATTGTATGCTCCCTACTGTCAATCCCCCAATAATCACTATAATATAACGTGCAAGCGATGCCTAACCCATGTCCTATGTGTTGTACCATGTATGTCTATTTTGTATCTTAATGTGTTTGTTAATATCCAATGTTTGTGTGTTTTGTGTAAGGAAAGTTGTGTTATACATGAAGCCTTTAGGCTTAAAGGATTGCAACATTCTTTAGTTGCAGTTTTGTTGTATTTTTGTTGTATCGCGATTTATATTTTTATATATATATAATATATTTCAAACCGTTCACGATACCGAAGCCCACCCCTCTTTATAAAATGCGCTTCACTTCTACCCTGCACCGTGGACTCTTTTACTAAAGAAATACTATTTACCAACTACAAACCTCTCCTTCAGTATACCCTCCTACTACACAGTTTATTAACTCGAACCATGCCATAGTTATAACTATCGTTTCATACGTTTGAATACCATTCACATTGTATATAAAATGTATGCGACATTTAAATAGTGATGATGGTTGGTATTAGGTTGCAACATTTAGATTCGAGTAGGCTATAACTATTTAGTTTTAAGACCATTTATATCAATATTTAAAAACCATCCAATATACTCTAGTTCCACCCTATCTCTCTTTAGCTTAGTTATATCCCACCTTCTACATGACCTTCACACCTATTCTTTATAACCTAACAGCCTTTCCAAATTTCCCTCTTATTTCACACACCAACAAACCACCAGTAAACGGAGATGATGAACACTCAAGCATCATTCAATGTCTGACATACATATGTTACAACCATACACAGCAAGGATAAACAAGCAGCTTTAACATGAGCTACAAAATATAGACATCAACCAGGCATAGTGAGGATAAGCAGGCAGTCTTAACATGAGCTTCAAAACAAGCTTCAGTCTAAAGGCTCGACAGTATGTTACTTATCCCAGTTATCAGTGGATTTATCCATCTCACCAGCTAACCAAGTAAATTTCAACAGCTCAAGCATAGTAAACTTCACCAGCCAGCTACCAGCTCAATCAAAGCAATTTTACAAACCAGCCATGTGCTCAACCAAAGTAACATGTTAAAAGCCAGCTAGTTCGTTTACGCCAGTTCATCATCTCTCCGCAGCAGCTTCACTTACTCTCTTCAGTTCCGCCAATACAATCCGCCTCAGTAATTACAATTCAGTTCCATCCTATTAATTAGTTTAGTTTTTTTTAACTCATTCAATAAATTTTTTATTGTACATCCCAAAAAAAAAAACCTCAGCTGAACTTAAAACCTTAAAAATTTACCCACCCTTAAAAAAAACCACACTCGAGCCCAAAACCTTAAATTTATTAATCCTTTTCTAAATATCCATAAATAAAAAATAAAAAAACCCATACCCAAAACCTTAAAAATAATCCAAACCTTACCAGCAAAAAAGAAAAAAAGGGATATTAAAATTTAGGCATGTGCCGCCAATAGTATTTAGTACACTTACCACCATCACTATTTATATATATTACATATCGGTTAAACCAGTTCCCAACTAAACAATAATTCTTACTTACTTCTTACTTCTTGTGCGTGTATCTGATATCAAGTGATATCAACCACACGGTGTCTCTCATAAACAAGGGCAGCAAGTCGCCAAAAGGTGTTGTTCGACAGTACTCTTTCAAGGGTGCATTCTCCTTTAAGTCTCGCTTTAAGTATCTTTCTAGGAGCATTTTCTGGACCAGGGCATTTCAGAAGGATGTGTTGGAGAGTTTCTTCTTGTTCTTGGCATACCAAACAAGTGGGCGAGTCAGCCAGTCCAAAACGGAAGAGGTATGCCTGAGTAACGATATGCCCGGTTCTCGCTCTGGATGCGAAAGTTGATACTGAACGAGGGATTCCCTTGTAAATTTCCAAGTTGTTAGGAGTTTTCTGTATTGAGTATAAATGGCGACCGTTTCTCTCGTTATTCCACTGTTCAACCCATTTAGATTGCATGGTTCTGTCACAAAGAGCAAAACCGGCACTCAGGGAAAGATTTCTGGATGGAATTGGGCCCAAACCTGCAGCTATTCTAGCTATCTTATCTGCTTCCTCGTTGCCATGTATACCACAATGTCCAGGAACCCACTGGAACCAAATGTTTTTACCTCTGAGTTTTCCAAGCATAGCGTGAATGTCATTTACTCTACGGTAGTAATTCGATGGTTTGTACTGCTTCAAAATCTGCAGTGCACTCATAGAGTCGCTGAGAATACAAACATCCCGCTTTTCCACACTGGCGATGTGAGCTACGGCTGCATCAATTGCTAACAGTTCCACGTCTGTGCTTGATGTAGAATGTGCAGGTACATAGAATGACTCATTGGTGTCGTCTACAAAATATCCTGCTCCAGATTTCGCATCGAGCTGGTTCAGTGAGCCATCTGTAAATATTCTATAATAGTTCCTGTAGTAGCCGTTAATAGTCTCTAATGCAGCTGCTCTCTGAACTTCAGGAAGGTCCTTCTTAGAGACATTGTTAGGTAGGTGGAGTCTTATATTGGGAGAGCAGAAGGTCCAAGGAGGGTTCTGGTTTACTATCGGAATTTTATCAGGCAGAATTTGGATGAAGAAGGATGTGCGGTGATGGAAGGAGTGCCTATGGTGGGATTTCCTTTTCTCGGGTTCAAAACTAGGAACCAGCTGGGGAAGTGACAGGTTTTTTAGATGCTTGTGCCAGACTATTCTGTCAAGATGAATGTCCAATGGCTCGATGTTCAATTCTATTTCCATTGCATGTATAGGGGTAGTTCTTGGACAGCCCAGGCAGAGTCTTAAAGCTGAATTCTGAATACGCCTCAGTTTGTCTAGGTGGGTGTTAGCTGCAGAACTCCAAACTTCCGCACCATACAGCATTTTGGACCTCACAAACATAGTGTATAGTTGTCTTAACATTATTGTGTCTGCGCCCCAGTCTCTACTTGCCACCGCCTTAAGTAGGTTCAGTCTGCTTAAACATTTTTTTGTTGTTATCTCTATATGTGTTCGCCAAAGTAGTTTAGGGTCCAGTGTTATTCCTAAGAGTGTCGGGTTTATATTAAATGGAATGAGTGTTTCTTCCAATCTCAAATGCGGTATAAAAATCTAAACAATAATTCTAATTACTATGATAAATTTATATTTTTATGTCCTTAGAAGTAGCCTTCCTGTCTCTCCCTTTAAACCTGGAACCTAATCTTCTTGACTTTAGACAGCGTGAACCTTTACAAATAAATGCATGGAATGGAAGTGAAAAACTGGTGATGCAGAACGAACTGCCACCTACTAAATTTATCTGGTCTTCAGTATCCTTGTACCTGGTTCGGTTGGTTCTGTTGTTTAATCTAAGAAAGCCAGACCTTTTGGGCTTTCACCAGGAAACCAATTCTTTCCATTCCTTCCAACCACTGCGCTGGCGAGGTTCGGTACATCCTTTTCGTTCGCTAGGAGGATGACCGTGGCGACCTGGGATCCATGCATATATATATGATCGCAGGGGGCCACTGAGTCCCTAGTCGGCGGTAGAAATATAGTGAATCCGACCAGTCAAGCCAATGATGGACTGGCAGATCGTGAAACGGGCAGTCAATGGAAGGAACACAACAAAGTGTCATCCCTATTTAAGATTGTGTAATATTAATTGAATTAATGGCTAAATTAATGATTATGGTTGGCGAGTTCAGCTTCACGGGCCTACCGACGTTGTGGGGGCGTTGCATGGCCACATGTAACCTCACCGGTAGTTTCATTTAGCTCATAAAATTATTATATTTAAGATAAATGTTAGTTATGAAATAGCCTCATCAAGGCTGGCTTCGGATCCAGCGCATATTTGGTTCACCAGAATCGCCTTGAGATGTTAATTATTTAATTAAGATTCACATGGTCCACACAACCTGCATGGGCCCGCACCTTGCAACCTTCTCTTCAATTAATATCGCTCACCATTATAGGAACCAACCACAATTGTACCATAATATAAGGGTTTAGTGATATTAGTTAAGTTTTCTTCTTCTTAATATTTCAGCCATAAACCACTCATAATAACTTAAATCCCATTATATCTTAAACGTGTTGCTGGGCCAAGGTAAGGCTAAGTTGGTTCTTCGAGCTCTACCACATGGCACTTCAAACGTTGAAGATATTGTGCTTTTCCAAGATAACCTTATATTTTTCTTATACCTAAGGATTGTACAGCCTCATATTGTTTTCATTGTGTTCATTGTATCACCAGATTATTTTTAAATTTTACTTTTTTCTAAGCATTTCAAATATTACTGAGCCATCCATCTGGGACACTTCTGGATTTAGCCAAGACCATAAGCAAATCAGCTGTATGAGTGCAGTACGTCCAATTCTTTAACTACTACTCCAATTATACCACATTAGAATATCCTTAATGCGCATAAACCATTTTTTTCCTTAACCTTTGCCATAAACCACCCACCTTCCACTTTAATTACTCGATCTAAAATTTCTATCTATTTTGTCTATCTACTACTCTGGTCTATTATGTTATAAGGTAGCCTACTTTTGTTTGTCATGTTTTTGTGAGTGAGTTGTGCAACGCTCAAAGTAATGTATATTAATCTCTGTGTTAATTCCCGACTTAGGACAACACATCGAAACTATCATAATATACTATGTTATTTTTCTACGTTTTATCGCTATGAATGCTCCCTACTTAATATGCAAGCGTTGTAGCGAAATTAGCACACCTTTCTTCCTTTCCTTAGTGATTTATTTTTTGTGTCTCAATTATTTGTATGTGTACAACGCAAATGTTTGGTATATCATTCCTGAATTTGGTACCAGGAAGGGAAGTTGTGTTGCAAGTCTTAAGTTTTTGTTAAATGGTTGTTTTTTAGTTTGTAAACATTATTCAATCCCATGCCGAGGTGAACAATTATAATATTCGAAACCCAATCTTTTTATATTACGTTTCACTTCCACCCTGCATCCGCGCAACATTTTTACCATCCTTACTTAATCCACAACCGTTTATACTTCACCTGCACCTATCTTTTAATTATAATTATTATCCGCGAATAAATTTGATATATTTCATGTATTACTGTTTGATGCGTTGATACAATAGTGGCAGTGGTTGGTTACAGTCTCATAGTTTTAAGCAAAGCTTAGTTATTTAATTTAGTACTCAATTTTTAATAATAGTTTCCTTTTCTTTATTTTGTTAAGTACCTCATCATCCTTCAAATAATTACTATACAACCTACAAGACCATACCATATCACATTTCCTCATATTTTCCAAATTACTATCACCTAATATTTTCAACGTCAAGTATCATCAAGAACGCATTTTCTTCTGTTACCACCACGTCAACTGTTTAGAGTGTGAGTCCACCTAACACTTTCAACGACAAGTATCATCATGATTACATTTTCTTCTGTTATAACAACATCAACTGTTTAGAATGTGAGTCAGGCAGTACAAAAAGGGTGTGCAGACCCAAGCAGCTACGATCTCAGCAAGTTTCAAATACTGTCAGTGCAAAATAATGTCATCACAAGGGACAGATTGCACTCAGTTCCTCATGTATCAAGAGACTTTTGGCCTTAATCAAAAATATTACAGTATCAAAGCTCATCTATGCCATTACATCAGCTATATTCATCTTGACCACACCATATAAACAGTTATTTTGTTTAAACCACATCAGGATCCGTCATTCAACTTTAACCAATACATGAAGTCACCGAATACGCCATCGATAAAATTACTCACCCATTCTAAACAATCCTTTAGTTTTTCATTCCAATCCTAATATCACTTAAACTCCTAATAGTTTAAGTTATTTTTGTGTAAATCCCAAAAAAAAGAAGAAAAAAAGGGATATAAATTTTGCTATGTATCAATGTAGTTGTAGTTTACCAACCATCTCCACTATTATTCGGTTACTGTTTACAAATCCGTTACAATATATTATATGCATACATTATTTTCTATTTTTATTTCTTTGAACATGGTGTGATTTACCTTACTGTATATTTTTTTTCTTCTCAAGCAAACCCTACCTGATCCTGTTCCCCAACCTACTCGATACCAAGCGATATTTTTAGACTATAAGTCGCCTTAATATTGGGGGATATTGCGATCTTGGGTCGTTTTAATGCATGGAGTGGAAGTGGAAGATGGTGATGCAGGCCGAACTGCCACCTGCAAAATTTAAATTGTCATTTTATATAATCTTCACCTAACTGGAGAGTTTCTAAATTATAATATAATTTGTAATACTCACGTCTGCTCTCCTATTTTTGTTTTCTTGCACTACGGCCGTTTCGACTATTTAGGCGCAATCCAAGCTGTAGACCTAAGCAAACAAAACTTGACCAGATGTCTTATCAGTGATAAAGCAAATAAAATATTAACTCACACCAATAAAGCCTCTAATACGAATAATGAATTTATTACAGCCACCAAATTAAACTCTAAACTACAATTGAACAATGCAATTATCACAAAAGCCGATAAGGGAAGCACAGTTGTTATTATGGAAAAATTAGAATATATAGAAAAAACAATGAAGTTCTTTAAAGATAACAATATCACCAAATTAACCAAAGATCCAACCACAAACATTAATGTGGAAATTAATAGAACTATAACAGCTTGTAACCATGTAATTAATGAACAAAATAAAAAAGACCTAAAAATGATAAAACCATCCGCACCAAAGCTTAAATCACTTCCAAAAACTCACAAAAAGGACCAACCAATTAGACCCTTGGTCGATTTTAGAAACGCACCTACTTACAAATTATCTAAATACCTGGACCGAACATTGCGAAAGTTACTGAAATTTAATGTTAATTATAATCTTAGAAATTCAAGAGATTTAACACAAAAAATAAAAGACATCAAAATAAAACCAGGAGCCAAACTCGTCTCATTTGACATCATAAATCTCTATACTAATGTACCAATAAACGAAACACTAGATGTTATCGAGAAGACTTTATATAACCAAGGTAACATACAACAGGAATACATTGTCGAATTGATAAATCTATTACACATATGCTTGAAGCACAATTACTTTACTTTCGATAATGAGTTTTACAAACAAAATGACGGACTCACAATGGGTTCGCCATTATCTAGTATATTGGCAGAAATATTTTTAAATTACATAGAAATCAAGCATATCATGAACAATTGTAACCCACACTACAGCAAAATAATTTACTACTATAGGTACGTGGACGATACCATTTGCCTTTTCATGGGAAGTGAAAGACAGATTAACATATTTAACAACTACTTAAACGGCATACATCCAAAAATAAAATTCACATGCGAATTGGAGACCAATGATGCAATAAATTTTCTCGACCTGACAATCACAAATAATTCAACCAAACACACGTTCAAGATCTATAGAAAGCCAACACAGACGGACCATGTAATACATTACACTTCGTATCATCCAATTCAACACAAAATGGCCGCATTCAATTGTTATGTCAACAGAATGTTGAATATTCCATTGAGTATAGAAGACAAACAGGATGAAATCCAAATTTTGAAACACATAGCCGTAAACAATGGTTATGAGGCTAATCTAATAGATAAAATAGTTAAAAAGCAACAGAAAAAGAAGTTACACAAAAAAACGAAACCTCAGAACACAAACAAATATACCGTAGTTTCATACAGCCAATGCATTGATAAAATAGCCCGAAACACCTTAAATAAAAACGGAATTAACATAGCATACAGGACAGACAATAGCCTAGGAAAAATACTGAAACCAAGGCCAACAAACTCGGATAAGTATTTGAAAAGTGGAATTTACAAATTAAACTGCAGTGATTGCAACAAATTTTATATTGGCCAAACAGGAAGGTCATTCCAAAAACGATTCAAAGAACATATTCCTAACTCCAAAAATCCAAATACATCAATAAAATCAAGTTTTGCTGAACATTTGATGGACTCAAACCATACATACGTGGACATACAGACAAATATGGAAGTACTACAGTTCTGTCATAAGGGAAAATATATGAACGTACAGGAACAGTACGAAATTTACACCCACGGAAAGAACACACCGACAGATATGTTAAATGACAAACAGAACTTTCAATCGAACTTGTTATTTGATCTGTTATCAAGATTGGAAACATTAGATAACTGAGACGGACCTTACCTAGTCTGCTATCAACTACAGCCGGATACACAAGCTGAACGCCAGAAAGTTTTTTAATACGCGTTTTTTAAAATTGTTCAATGTTTATTTATTACAGTGTTTTTGTGTTTGTCAAGTGTGTAAATGATGTGTTTTTGTGTGTATTTTAAAATGACGAAGTAATTATGTATTACTGAAACGAAGCACGTGACCATGGCTGAATAAATAGTCGAAACGGCCGTAGTGCAAGAAAACAAAAATAGGAGAGCAGACGTGAGTATTACAAATTATATTTAAATTGTCATCTTTGTCCCTAAAGATCTGGCCGTGACTAGGCTCTGACTGATTGTGGAGATACTTTTCTGGCTCAGTGGCGGTTGACTTGATGACAACTGCTTAAACGATGGAAAGCCTACTATCCTTACCATTTCTCCTTGCAACCTCAGCTTTTATGCAAACCATAGTTTTATAGGTGCATTATTTTTGGTTGCTGGGGAGGGTGCTGTGATGTGCTCAGGTTCCGGGATAGGATTGAGTGACAGAACCTGAGTGAGCCACAATTTATCTATGTAGAAAATTACCGAAGATCGAGTAGGCATCGGCCAGCAACTAAACGACATTCGTGAACTGTGCAAGTGCAGGACTTCATCTTGTTTTCCACCATCACAGGACTTGGTTGCCTTTGTGTAACTTTTACGGCCTAAATATTCATGTCATTATTAAATAATTTAATTAGGTCCGGCTAAGAAATTTGTGCATGGCTACTGCCTATCGTGGGGGCCGATTAGACAGTGTACAGTCCCGCGATGTGAGTTATTTAAGGGTTTGGGCGAATAGCATAACCAAGGCGGGTAATGGTTTACCAAACCGATAGTGGCTAGTCCTTTACTGTATAATAATTTTATATATAAACTTTCTGTTTGTCAAAGCTGGTTACCTGTGTAAGTGGTTGTTTTAAGTTGGTTGGATTCAAGTGTTAAACCGGGTGAGTTTAGCACGACCCCAAGTGAAACCTTGTTTAGTGCAAGGTCGTTAGGTGGTGTAAACTAAATAATCGGCCCACTTAACGTCTCAGTACATCAAGTGGTGTAGAATTCAATATGGAAATAAATGAACCTAAACATCACACTTATAACTAAATATCGTATAGAATTATAGTATTAGTATTATACTGCAATATTTGAGGCATTGTAAGTTATGCTAAATAGGATGATTTGTTGCTGGTTCTAAAAATATTATTTATAATTAAGTTTTAATCAAGATGGTTTAATGGTTTAAGATGGTTTTAATCAAGTCTAATTAAGATGGACGTTCGTACTGAACTTATAAAAAAACATATTTACTATTGACTTACACAATTTGACAGTTCAAATTGGCTTTAAAAGATAAGCTAGGATCGACAACACTATTAGTAAAAGTTGAAAAACACAACACAATAGCTCATAAAGTAAGGTAATACAAACCTGTAACATAAGTTACACTTTTCAATGTAACACCCATTATACCTTAATTATGGTTAAAAGAATTACAACGTTAAAATCGTTTTTGTAGTACTAAAGGAAATTGACATAACCTCACTTTCACAAGAAGTAGTTAGGTTAAAAACATTACTTGAAAGTAAAAACAAAATGTTTAGTATGTTTTATGTAACAGGTGTTACATTTCTGCAGAATACTTTTTCAAACAACTTATATTTAATATAGAATTGAATCTTACCTCAAAAATATGATGTCTTGTGATAAAAAATTCATTTCTTGATTACAATGTTGAAAAGCGTTAAACTAGCTCTACAGGTAATTTATTCTTTGAAAAACATAGCTAATATAGCTTTGAGGAGTGTTTTGTACACATATGTACATAAAATAACATGATCATTAGCATTCTGAATGCACAATTGTCATAAGTTGTCAATATTTATGTATTTACAAAAGTTCTATATTAAGATTTATTCAAATTTTGTACAAGGGGCATTCAAATTAATTACATTTACATTACAAAAATGTTACAATTTACTGTCTACTGTAGTTGGTGTTTGTTTTGTATTGGCATATTTTCTTCAGATTCAAATTCTCTACAAGCTGTGACTAAATGGGTTTATTTCACAAAGTTAATGTCCTGAAAACTTAAAGAAAACATGTTTTTGAGACCAAATTTTGCGTTTTGCATCAGATATGTCAAATCTGGGACCTATTTTATTCGATTTGTCTGCTCATTTTACATAAAATAAATTTCACACCGTAACACCGTACATATATCAGTAGGGCTTTGTTCTTGAGGGAATCTGAAACACGTGCAAAAACATTTGCCAACTGTTACTCTCTAATGAAGCATTTCCGGACCTATTTTTAATTGAACTTTTGCTAAGCTCGATGCTTGGAACCTCGCATATTGATACACTTGGATGTATAATTGAAGATGCTTCTTTTTAATTGGGATGATGTAATATTATCTTAATTCACAATGTAATTAGATGATGTTGGATTACTTGAGACTTGTGATTGCTTTATGTACGTCTTGCTTCTGAAACAGCTAGTAATAGAATGCTTAACAAATGAAGACTTGTTGTACACCAGAAGGATGTCTTTGCTTTGGTTTATTAATTATAAATTTTATGAGTCTAATGAGATTTTATGATGAGGTGAATTAAATTACAAACTTTATATATTAATGCGGTGGAGGAGTTGCATTTTTCAGTTTTCCTCTATATTAAAATTTTGTACCGTTTCAATTCTTATCTTAAATTATCTCTTTAAATGTAAGATCCAGTCACCTGCCTTAGTTGTTAACTTTTTTACTATTGCTCTTGTTGCTTAATTCTAATTGCCTTATTATAATGATAATATGTGAGAAATCTTATTTAAATATTAATTCTTCTTAAAGCCCCTCGTTTGTGAGCAAAAATTATAAAGATACCTACTGGTTTTCTAAGAAAAAGAAATGCCCCACGTTTGGATTTTTAATTTTACATGAAAAACCTCACTTGAAGCTGAAAATAAATCTATTCTATTTTATTAACAATTCAATAAATAACTGACTCCTTTTGTTTAACAATGTAGATGTTATCAAGATATTAAAATTATTTCTTTTACAAGTTTCTCCTTTGAGAATTGAAATTAGAGCACTTTTACAATTGTACTGTTTTGTTTAACACAACTTGAAATTAAAATTACTTTTATAATATAGCTTCTCTATATTTAAAACAAAACAAATATTTACTATGAACAAAAACTTTTTATCTCGGGTTAAAGAGAACCTGGCTGATATGTAATCCTAAACTAACTTAAAATTAACAATGATATTTACGAAACTAATTCCTAAAAATATTAATTTTATCAAAAGTTCAAAGTCTGAATGTTGAATTTTTAATTTCTATTTTATTGATTGTTCAAAATGTTTTATAAAGTTGACCGATTGCAATTGCTTTTACTGATGAAAAGATTGGCTTTTATTACCTCCTCAAATCTGGTAGTATGGTTTTAAAACAATTAGCTGGCTGTATATATTTATATGGCTGCTTGCACGGGGTCTTTTATAACAACTTGATAGTTACAATTGAGGAGTTATTTGCAAAAAGTGCCTTAGTCCAAAATTTCAGTAATCAATAATTTTTATCAGGTCCAGTGGTTCTATCTGGTTTTCATAATATAAACTAAGAAAAAATACATCAGGCATCATAAACCCCTTACACATACAATTTATACAGATTCAAACTTAAGAACAACCAAGCAAACTTCCTATAACCACTCCTAGGCGCTGACGAAGGTACATTTTTGTTATAACCACTCCTAGATGGTGCTGATAACTATCTTTTACTTTACACGGAATATTTTTACCGATAGTAAAGTAACTGAAGTTTTATTAATTTGTCAGTTTTCTTTAATGAAGTCTTAGCCTAGTGGATAACGTTGCGTCTTCCTGATCAGAAGATGCTGGGTTCGAACCTAGGCTAGGGAGACCAGATATCTAATCATATCTGTGGTTTGAGGGTAGGAGGGCGGAAGTAAAGCAAATGGTGGTTGGCTTGCTTCCAAGCTGACGGGATATGACTAGATATCTGGTCTCCGGCTGGGGCTGTTTTGCATAATTTTACTAAGGTATTTATGTATATATTTTTTAAAATTTTTTTATATATTTACTAAAAAAAACCAGGAAAACTTTTATTTATTGAAATTTTTACAGTCATTTAACCATATTAACACATACTATTTACATACATTAAAAAATGTAATAAGTATAATATATTAAACTTTAAACTGTTTTAATAATATAATATTATGTTAATTCGTTGTTTCCCAATAAATTAGACAATTTTGGTCTTCATTTTTTGACAAAAACTAGTTGTAAAGCTTGTCACGTATTAAATTTAGTCTTACTTTCTTTACAAAAACAACCATTGTCCGTGTACCTATAATTTCAAAAATGTATTTTACATTATTAATAACAACAGCTAAACTTTTGACTGTTAAAATACTGTTTTAAAATGTATTATGAATAAATTGTTAAAATACCGTCAGCATATGACGGACACAGTTAATGTCAGACTGTTTTTCCTTTCTCCTGAAAAGTCGTAGTTTTGGACTAAGGCACTTTTTGTAAATAACTCCTCAATTTTTCACAATACTTATACTTTCACTTTTATGATAATATGTGACAAATATTTCAGACACATGAAATGTACATCTGCATTAGACCAAGTTTAGATAAGAAGTGCCGTTTTTCTTCAGTTTTTTTTATATCCTCCCAGGCTACAATTGAAACTGCCATTTGGAGACTGCCATTGTTTCCTCTACTCTTCTATGTAAAGGCATGTCTTGTTATGAACGTAATCCATCATTTTGTAAACTTTAATTTTATCCGCCGTTTTTTGGATTATTTTAGATTTTTATAACTGTTTAACCACATATCACACATTTAAATTGTTTTTGATTACCAAAAAGCCACTTTATATTTTATATACATTCACTTCATCGGCATTCGATTTGAACAAAGTCACATTTGTCTTTATCTCGCTGCAAATTTCTTCCGATCACGAAAAGCGACTATTACGTATAACAGGTTACAAATACAAATTCAAATCACTTGTTAAGTTATGTACAATATTCTTTACAATTTGTAATACTTTGGTTTACTAAATAATATATGCAACAATTTTAAACTAATTTCAATTACTACTTATTTCTAAACATTAATGAATTTACATGTTCAGAACCGTGAAAATGTTCCTAATGTCTGTTTTAGGATTTTGGTTGACTAATGTTTATTTGTCCTTGGAAAAGGTGAGTTTAGTGTAATTTATCTTTAACCTTTTCACTGCTATAAGATAGTACGGCCTGCCCTAACCCCAGTGCTGCGTAATTCTGTCTGTTTTACTGATTACGTTTCTAGACTTCCTACACTATATTCTAAGACAATATATCAATGATTCAACATATTTTTACTAAATTGGTATAGTTTTTTTTAGAAGGTATTTAAGTTTTCACATAAAACAATTATTACTAAGTGAACAGTATCCAAATTTTCTAAAAAAAA
>JAGFPH010001823.1:0-14876 GCA_018207615.1 Philaenus spumarius
AGTAGAATAAAATATGATATATTATATATTTTTTTTATCGTTGGCTAGTTACAATAAGTTTTAATATTATTCAATTAATTGCACATAATGATGTCTTAATATTGATTTGTAACTAAGATACAAATATAAATCGTTGGATAGTAATTTTATTGAGTTAACTGTATTAGAATAGTAAATGTTATAATATTTTAAATTATTCATAATATATTTATTCAATAATTTTCATAAATGATTGCTACTACAATTAATTGTAATTATTTTCTATGACTTAATAAAATTTGTCTTATTATTTTCAATAAATTTAGTATATTAATGTTTGTAATGCATAATAAAACAAATAACTTGTGTTAATCTTTTAAATTGCTTAATATTTTTTACAATTACCATCTTACCTAAGAAAAATCCTAAAAATATTCCATTCATGTTTCTTAACAATATACAAAAGAAAATCTACACCAGATTTCAATTTACATGCCATCTTACCTAACAATATTGCAACAATATACAAAAGAAAAATTAATCCAGGTTTGTATTTCCACAACATCTTATCTAAAAAATTTTAATTATATACACAAAGAAAATTATACCAAGTTTGTATTTCCATGCCATCTTATGTAAACAAATTGCAACAATATACAAAAGAAAAATTATACAAGTGAAATTTGAAAAAAGAAGAAAATGTAAGTGAATGTATTGAGTAAAAACTAAGAGTATGTAGATACTAAATAATTAAATTAAGGATATTATTGTAAATATATATTTGGACATAGATATAGAAATTGAGTAGTATTAACATATGTGAATTTGATGTGTTTATATCAATCACCTGTTAGCTAAAAAATATGTTGAAAATGCAATAATAAGTATTTTAATCCAAATTTAAATAATTTTATGAATTTTAATAATAATAATATTTCATCAATAATATTTTCTACAATTAAATGAGGGGTTTTACTTATAACAAAGGTTGATACATACTCTCGAAACATCATGTATTATATTTTGTAAATACTAATTATGGCAAATGTCCGAATAACCTAATTATAATTATATGGCCTAGTTATAAACAATCCATCGCTATTATTAGAAACACATTAAAAACAGAATACAGCACTGTAATCAACACCCTGGAACAACATGACATATTCATAAAACTGTATTTATAAATTCATAGTTTCTTCTTTTGGCTAGACCTATGAACAGTTAAGCCAAATTCAGTTTTAAATTTCAAATAGTTACCGACCAAATTTTGATTAAAATTATTTAAAATGATTCCAGTAATTCTAGTTATCAATTAAACAATTGTTTTTATTAATATTTACATCATATAGGATTATTAACAACTTTTTGCAAAAAAAATTAATTTAATACAATATAAAATATTAACTGTTCCTTAAACTTTGATCTTTTGCTATTACAATAAAAGTCTTTTATTTTATTTTACATTTCATGTATTCCGAGCTATTTCTACCATATAAAATAAATGATGTTAGATCTTTGGGTCTAATGTATTAAAATAAATGATGTCTTTTTTTATTTTTAACAAACTAGGAGACTTGTGCAGTAAATATTTTCCCAAAAAAATGCTTGGTGCAGAATGAAGGTGTTGCAGTGCTGTGCTCCATTGCTGTTTTTCAGTATGTAGAGTTTCATTTCGGCGGAAAACAACTGCTCTGCCCTGCGCTTGCTGTGTATTATACTATTTTATGTGGGCCTGGTGTCAAAGTTATTAACAGGTCATTTTTGGGACAGTGTTTCTTCCGTATAATATTTTCGAATCAATCTACTAAACTTCGCATTCACCAGATCTAAAGGTCGTTTACTGAATTTACTATCAAAAGTAGATAGAGGTCGAGAAACTCACACGTTAGGTTTTCAATATCATTTACAATCTTTGGGTTTTTTTCGTGAAGTTACAAAAAATATATTTAATAAAAACAACTGTAGCACAAATGATATATTTTCATTAAAACAAAATTACATGTATATAAATAATTCAAATATAAGTGTACAAATATCGTATTAATATCGATTTTGCAGGAAAAGTGTGCCAACTGTCCATTTTAGATTTTTTTTAAATTCAGATGAAGCACTTTTTATGTATGTAAGTAGTTTGTAGCATCCTGGGTGAATGTCAAATGTTTTCCACTATTGTATAAGTAAGCCAATAATTTTATTCTTTGGTTCTGTAGCAATATTTAGTGTACGATTTAAAATATGAGGATTTAATATTCTGCATTAAAAATATGAGAATATACTAAATAAATATTGAGCTTGACTAATGAGAAAATAATGACGAAAAAAAATTCTCACAACTCACAACAAAAAAACAAATATAACTCAGTTATAGTTTGGATACTATGGCTGGTGGGTCATTAATGATGGCGATCTGGTCGTTGATTTTGTGAACTTATTAGTTGTGAGATTTTTGTGTTATATACAGAACAGACTTTTGTTCTGTCTGTATATAATTGCGAGGAAAAAATAGCCTTAAAATGGGAAAAATATTTCAAGTAATACAAAAATTACATCAACATTCAATGTACGTTTTCAACAAGCATATTTTCACAAACAGTTTTTCAGGTTTGTTGACATAGGAAAGTCCTCTAGAATTGCAAATATTGATCATACAGGGCTTAATTTTTATAATAGTTTTGTAAATGTACATGGAATAAGTACAACAATTAAATAAAGATTGAATCATTATTGGTAAATTACAATTGTTTATTATCTTACTATTATTCAATGCAATCGTAGAGGAGATGTCTCCAGAAATCTTATTTTAAATGAAAAATACGTTGGCAATGGCTGATAGTTTCATCGCTAATATAAATAATAATTAAGTATAAACTATTATATGTTATATGCTGCACAAAATTTGGGATAAACTATTCTAAAATAATTGAAATATTGATTATATAGCCTACTACCTTTTAGAATAGTTAGTTATGTTTAATATGTACGAAATAAGCACACTAAACGCAGTTACGATTGGATAATTATTAATAAAACTACAAACGTTTATTATTTTACTTGCAACACGAACGAATACGAAATTTTGGAGCAAACTTGTTAAATGAAAAATAATTCAAATAAAGTTCTCAAAATTACTTTGAGAATTACACTTTATTTTATAACAGTTATTTGTAGATGCATAAATATTCCCCCAATAATGTTGAATGCAGTAAATAATCGTAGCAATTAACGTACCGCTAACCTGCACACAATTAGGGGTTAAAACGGCTTTTAAATAATAAACTTTCATAATCCTTATGTCAAACAACCTTGCAAAATATAATCAAGATTATATTATTTACTCTCTAATATGTGATGTTAGGGTTCAGGGCATTTTTGGTCAAAAAATGGCAGAAATGCCCTTAAGCTGATACAAAATAGCTTGATTATTTTTCAAGTGTGAGCAATAACATGTTAAAACAAATTATAAAAATGCCATTTTACAGCCTATAAATTTATCATAGCGATATCAGATTTATTTAAAATTAACAAAAAGACTTAAAATCATATACTTTAATAACACACAATAAAGTTAAATCACATATAGTTTACATTTTATATATGCATCCTAATAAAACTAACAATATCGAATGAAATTTTGATTGATTTTTTTACTAAAACTCTGTAAATATTATTTCTTAAGCTAAGTTCTAAAAAAGACACGCACACTTTTGATATACACACTCATCGATGAAAATAATTGAATGTTTCTGATTTCAAATAATGTATTATAACAAACATTGAAAATATTTGAAATGAAAATGAACGTCGGTGCTGTTCTTATTGAATATTAGTAATGCCGGCAGTAGGCCTACATATAAGCGCTCTTATCCTGATGACTGTGCTATATAAAATGTTCATTACTGTCTCCTTTCTGATGAGGACTCATCAGAATAGAACACTCATCAGAATAGGCATATTCCCATATCTATATACATACATAAATATCTTAGTAAAAATATGAAAAACATCCCAAGCCGGAGACCAGGTAAAAAGTCATGTCCCGTCAGGTTGGAAGCGTTTGCTTGACTTCCGCCCTCTTACTCTCAAACCACAGATATGAAAAGTTACCTGGTCTAGCCGATATTCAAACACGGTATCTTCTGATCAGGAAGATGCCACTCTATCCAATCGTCTATGGATTGCCTTAAGAAAAACTGACAACAAAACAACATTTTAGTTACTTGCTACCGTATTGCCTACCTCGCCCCTTCCCCTCTGCCTGTTATAAACTTCAATGCAAGACATGAGTTTTTTGTTTATTTCTCCGTTTTTTTTATTTAGTATTAATATGTAGTACTTGTTTGTAATAAGCTATAGTATGAGATCAAATAACTTGGGATTCAGAAAAATGTAATATACAACATTGTTTTAGGGAAGTCTTCATATGTTTAGGAATATTGTGTTTTATTTTTACCACATTTAAATACATTATAAAAACTACTGATCTGATAAAAAATGGTTCAATTGGATCTAGTTATTTCGGTTGTAAAAACTAACCTGGACGCTCTGTTCGCTTTCATTTCACATGTTCATGGTTAACGTGGCAATATCACTTTCAAACTTCACAATTGCCGCGAGCCGTCCCGACATGTCCTAATTAAAATACGTGTCAGTGAAACATAATTAATTGGAGACGGTCTGTCTAGATATCTCCTAAGTCAACACGTCTTTGTGAAACGAAGAGTTAACGATTTTATTTTAACGCGTTTAATTTTAATTTTGTTTTATTGTCGAGTTGAAATATTGACATAATCATAATTAAAAAAAAAAGACTATATAGGGCAGTAAAATAGAGTATGTAAAATAGCGTATAAGTATATTATCTACAGAACCAGATTGAATTTTAGTAACAGCCTACGTATCTTAGTTCTGCCTGCAGGAATTTAAAAGTTCTAAATGTATCGATACACTATAATTTTATAATATTCAGTTCGAATTCTTTATAATAATTTTGTTTGTTACGGATTACAAGTGTAACACACAACAAGAATTTATTTTTATAATTTTCAAAATTGCTGTCGTTAAAAATTGTTTACATAGAATGTCTTAAAAAAACTTTTACAGGAGACAAAATAGTTTGTATTTTTAACGACAAACAAAATGTATTTTTTGTCATTTCTGTGGATGAAAAGATAACCAAGTTATTGACTAAAAACTTAAAGCATAATTTCTTGGTAATTTTCTACAACATCCAAAATTAGTATTACCAGCAATTTTTAAATTCTTTTAGTTTTATTAAATAATATAATTTGTAAGATACATTGCTCTGAAATGTTGGTTTTATACTAGTTTTGAATGTTGTAGACAATTACCAAGAAATTATTTTTTCAGATTTTTTCTCAAAACTCGGTTATTTTTTGACCTACACGAACGACAAAAACTATTTTTCTGTAGTAAACAAATATTTTATCCCTTTTTTTAACAGCCGCCATTCTGACCATTATTAAATACATTCTTGGTACACTTGTAAATCGTAACGTACAACACGCTTGTAGTGAACTTAATATCTTATCTATTTCTGGAGTTGCAACAATTGCGGATTGCGACTAAACGTACCAATAGTGCGGAGGTTGAAAAGAACGAAACCAAATAAAATGTCTTAGTTCAAATTATGTAAGAACTAGATCAGGGAGACGTCGCTATAGGTAGGAAACATGGGGCGTCTAAAAAATCCAAAAAGATGGGAAATTTGAGATTAAAAAAAACGGAATTTTTATTTTTGAAGTAATTGCACGCAAAAACTCCAACTTTGTGTTTGGGTTTCGAAAGTTTTTGTTCTCAATTACCAACATTCAAAAATAACAAACAAGTTAAAATTTCCAATCCAAAAATGATACGCAAATCCAAATATTTCTGTACCAAATAAATGCATTGTTTTCTTTTAAATTATGTTCTGGGAAATTTATTTCCAATCCTTGTTATTGCGGCAACACTGACTGTCACTAACATGCCATGCACTGCTCCAGGCTGTCGGCCAGATTGGGTTTTTTCCAAAAATGGGGAAATTTTGAAGTTTGCGCAAATATTAGGGGAAAAATGGGGAATGTTTTTCATTAATGTGATAAACATGTTAAAATTCTTGTAAAATATTTAATACGCTTAACGTTCTCAATAAAGGACCTGCAGTGTTAAAAAAGCCAAAAATTGTAGTTCATTTTTCAAAAAGAATTAGAGGGGTCCAGAGGGCCCATCTCTACTGGGACTTATTCCACACAACATAATCCAGAGCCTCCCTCTGCGCATTTGGAACCCCCACACAAAAGTTGGGAAATATGGTCAAAATTGTTGGGAAATTTTAGATTTTTACCCCCCCCCCCTCCCAATAATTTTGTTGTAACTACGTCCCTACACATGATCAAAGTGTATATTGTATTGTGAAGCCTGACACATGACGTATATTCACCACATAACCTGTAATGTAGGTTTTGGCTAGTTGTAATTTTATCTATATATTATACAGGCTGTCCTGCGACCATACGAACAAACTTTGTCACGTTATTCAGCATGTCAAAAGAAACAAAAAATGTAATATAACATGTGTCCTACCTCATTCCGTTTTCGGTCTGTCTGTCTGTATGTGTTTTTTACAAAATACTTAATATTTTTAGAAGTAGAAAAGATATTGAGCTCAAACTTTGCACACCTATTTGTTGCGTAAACTTTTATCACTGTATGAAAAATTAGAACAATATTTTAAATATTTTCAAAATGGCGACTGTTTATAATTTTTAAAGCCAAATATCTCAAAAACCGCTAACTTTACAAAGAAATTACAAGAGACAAAAAAGTTAATTTATTACAAACTTTTTAGGTTACAAACTCAATAGGTTTTTATTTTTTCTGTAGCTTAAAGGACAACAGAGATATTGACAAAAAAAAGGAAAAATGTATTTCTTGGTAGTTGTCAACAATACCCAGAATTACTCTAGAAACAAAATATTTTAGTCATTTTGAGCTAAAATAATAAGTTATTTGCATAATGTTCCGAGCACTTTCTGAGCTGATTCCACTAGCAAAAATAACGAAAAAAGTTAATTTATTCATAGGCCTGGAAATGCTTCGTTAGAGAGTTACAGCTAGCGAACATCGTACAAATTACTGCATTTACAGCACTGGGACTTATTTTATTAAATTTATATGCTCACTTTACTTAAATTAAATTAAATTTTACACCTTAATTAATGCCTTACATATTTCAATAGGGATTCGTTTCTGTGTGTAATCTGAAACACGGGTGAAATCTTTCGCCAGCTGTAACTATCTAACGAAGCATTTCCAAACCTATGAATACAATTTTTCGTTATTTTTGCTAGTTGAATCAGCTCAGAAAGTGCTAGGAACATTATGCAAATAACTTATTATTTTAGCCCAAAATGACTTTAAAATATTTTGTTTCTAGAGTAATTCTGGGTATTGTTGACAACTAACAAGAAATACATTTTTTGTCAATATCTCTGTTGTCCTTTAAGCTACAGAAAAAATTAAAACACCATTAAGTTTGTCATTAAAAAAGTAAACTTTTTTGTCTCTTGTAATTTTTTTGTTAAGTTAGCGGTTTTTGAGATATTTGACTTTAAAAATTATAAACAGTCGCCATTTTGAAAATATTTAAAATATTGTTCTAATTTTTCGTACAGTGATAAAAGGTTACGCAAAAAATAGGTGTACAAAGTTTGAGCTCAATATCTTTTCTACTTCTAAAAATATTAAGTAATTTGTGAAAAACACATACAGACAGACCGAAAACGGAATGAGATAGGACACATGTTATATTACATTTTTTGTTTCTTTTGACATGCTGAATAACGTGACAAAGTTTGTTCATATGGTCGCAGGACACTGTATAAAAGCGAAATACCACTCACTCACACACTCATCACGATTTCTCAAAAACTACCGAACGGATTGAAATGAAATTTGGTATGTAGCTTCCTCTAGGGCCATAGGCGCTCGCTAAGAAAGGGTTTCAAAAAATTTCTAAATTTTAGGGGGGTTTGTGGGGTAAAAATTACTAAATCACGATTTCTTCAAAATTACCGAACAGATTGGAATGCAATGTGGTATGAAGCTTCCTATAGGACCATAGGTGCTCACTAAGATAGGGTATGAAATATTTCGAAATTTTAGGAGGGGCTTGAGGGGATCAAATTTACTAAAATCATAATTTCAGTTCTTTTACTATTATGACAATAGTGCTTTTATTATTTAAGATATATATATATATATAAGCCAAATACCACTGACTGACTGAACACTTTAAAAGAATACAATTACGTTAAAAAGACCGAAAATACCAACCACCACGGGCAACGCCGTACGGGTCAGCTAGTATAATATATGATCAAATGGTACGTCGTATGATATACTAGTAATGCCTTTAAATAATCATAATTTACAAGTAGGATAAATTTACTCACTGAACCGAAGAGCGAATACGTCATCTCCAATCCCGAAATTAAAGATAAACAACCAAACTTAAATAAACAACGCAAGATTTCAGGTTTCCCTGTGTTAAAGCTCTGGTACTAGTCTATATTCCTGAGTGTTGACCACTATCTCAAAACTTGAATAGTCGTAGTACCAACACTAAATTCGTGATTTAGAAAATAGAAACTACAATTAAATACAACTTCGAAACATTAGGTTATGGCTAGTAACCATTCTCGGTGAAAAAATTGCTTCAACAAATTATAAACCATCATTTTGCTTAATGTAACGAGTATTTTGTATAACTTAAATTAAAAAGTTAAATCAGTTTTTAGGTAAAAGAAAATAGTAAAAGATACATTTGCTACGCATTAAATAAGAAACGTGAATAGTAAACCAATAATATTATACAAAAAGTACTACTAACATACGATTTTAATGACAAAATAATATAATACGTTTTGATGACTTAGTTTAGTATAGCAGGTAAACCAGAATCATTGTTTAGGTGTTTCAGACACTTACTCAAAATGTTTTAAGTGCAAGGTACATAATAAAAGCGAAGCACCTGCTTTAGTGTCATTGTTGTCTCAAACCCAGTAGAATTAAGGAGGTGTACATCCAGCAAACAAGAAAATATTGTAGATCAAGTAGGAGCAGACTATATAATATACATTGCTTTATATTAACAATCGTATATCTAGGGCACTGACTGTAAGAGTTAGTTTGTCAGTTTTTTTTCTGAATTATATCGATGGATCAGGTAACACTGTCAGTATCTTTCTTCATTATTATTGTTAGACCTGCTAACAATTATTATTCGTAATTAATTATTATAGTTAGATCTGGAAACACTGTCAGTTACCAATCGTGATTGATACAGTTGAATCAGGTAACACTTTCAGTTATCCTTCGTAATTATTATTATAGTTAGATCTGCTAACACTGTCATTTAGCCTTAGTAATAATTGCAGTTATATCTGGTAACACTATCAGTTACCATTCGTAATTGATGTAGTTAGATCCAGTAACACTTGCAGTTATCCTTCGTAGAATATTTGCAGTGTCTGTAGATAATACCCCTCTAAATGTTTCAAGTTAAACAATCCCCTAATTTTACCCTGAGAAAATCCAAATTAATAAAATATTTTTAAGGCATACAAATTGACTCTCTTATGTACCTTATATCAATAATTTATGGACTTATGGACTCATATCAATAATTTAAAAATTTTCGCTGCTGAACATTTTTAAATATAAACCCCTGTCGTGTGACAAATTATTTTAAAGGTATTGAATAAATAAAATGAACTATGCAGATTAGATGTCTCAACTCAAAATAGTGGTCAATAAACTAAAAAGATCAATGACATTTTATTAGACTGTAGTTAAACAAACACCTATGTCCACAATTAGTAAAACTAATTTTTTAAATCTTTATAGCTTGTTTAAGTTAGTAAAATTGATATTGATAGTGTAGTAATTGTAACGTCTAAACACTCCTGACAACAATATGGATAACGTGTGAAATTTTTAGTAAAATTGGTGGAATAGTTTTTGAGTACATAGAGGAGAAGAAAATAAAGAAACAAACATTAATTTTTATATAAAAATAGAGATAAATAACGTACAACATTATAAAGTATAAACATTATAAAATATAAACTACAACATTTAAAAAGCTCAGGTTTGTAAACAGGGTGCCAGCTGTTTCTCTTGAAATCTATAAGAGCTATTACAAAAAGTTAAATAGTAACTCTCCTGGACTTTTAGTTCTGTTTAGTTTGGTGACTTTGAAATTCTTATCTTACAACCCATTTTCCAATATGGCGGCCTAATTTCCAATTTCTTATATTTTATGATAATTTTGGATTTTACAAGTTATTTTAATATTTTTTGTTCTTGGTATTTTTATTAACGACTAACCGTTTATGGATGAAAAAAACAAAAAAGGGTATGTTTTATTTTAATATGTTATTTGATTGTCTAAAATAAAAAGAACAACTAAATCTTAAAATAACTTGTAAAATCTAAAATCATCACAAAATATATTGTCTTCCATAAACAATTCGAAAGTTGCCAGCCATATCGTACAAATGGCGGGTAAGATAAAAATTTCAGTCACCTAATTAAACAGTTTTTTTTTTTTTTTTTTTTTTTTTTTTTTTTGGGTTTAAAGGCGAAAAACCTGGGTGGTTATCATCGCCTGGATAACGAAGAGCATTCATATAATGCTCATATAGTCACACACAGGTATAAAATTAAACTTTTAATTTACACACACTACAGACGATACACGATAAAAAAAAAAAAAAAACGATAACAACAATATTTATACACTAACAACTTGTCACAGGGTTGTAAATGGCCCTGTAACATAACAATGAATAAAACTCTAATTAACATAACAAGTAATAAATCTAAACATGGTATTTAAGTTACGTAAATGTATGTTGTTTCAAATGTTTCCAATTACATTCAACCGATGAAGGAATATTAATGGTTTGGGGGTCATCACCCAGCATCCTCTGAATGCAATTTGGTAGACAAAACCTCTTCCGAACATGTTTCAGCTTTTCACAATCTAGAAGTAGATGTTTAATTGAAAGAAGGTTTAAGCAGTAAGGACAAAGCGGCGGATCCCCCCGACGCATCAGAAATCCGTGGGTTAACCCAGAATGGCCAATGCGTAGGCGAGAAACCACCACTTCCTCTCGACGGCTTTGGCGGTTTGAAGATATCCATGGCCGAACGGTATCTTTAATTTGCCGGAGTTTATTTCCTTGTACTGCTACCCACTCTTCTTCCCACTGTCTAAACAGGGCTTGTTTTACAGAGGACATAAAGTCGGACGACATTACTCTACTCACGCTTGGCTGTAAGGAAGTGGCTTCCTTAGCAGCTAGGTCTGCTTTAGTGTTCCCATGTATACCGGCGTGACCCGGAACCCAGCAATACGACACTCCCACGCCCCGTAGCAAAAGTCTGTGCATGGAGCACAGAATATCTTTGACCAAAGGGTTAGGAGAGTACATATCTTGAATGGATTCAAGTGCACTTCTTGAATCTGAACATATAAGAAGGTGCACCGATGTTGCCAGTACAATATTGAGTGCCTTGAGTATTGCAAAAAGTTCTGCTGTATATACAGAAGAGCAAGATGGTAATCCATAAGTGAAGCTGTTTCCTGACAGAACAAATGCACATCCGACTCCATTGTCCAGTTTAGAACCATCAGTGAAAATGATCTGACTTGATGGGTAGAGTTTACATATGGAGATAAATTCCTGACAGTAAACAACATCGGGTGTAGTTTGCTTTAGATATCTAGACAGTGAAAGATCAACATGAGGTTTTTTAATTAACCATGGAGCGACAAAACATGGTGTATTTTCATATATTGGAGGTAGTGATAAACCTAGATTATTGAGGATACGGATAGTTCTGATCCCATAGGGAGCAGTAGATTGTTTGCGAAATTCGTATTGTGTAAATAACGGATTGTTGAATATAATATCATATGAAGGGTGTAAAGGTTTGGAGCGCATATTACACATATATGACAATTGTAGCCGTTGTCTTCGTCGCGTGAGCGATGGCTCACCCGTTTCAACAAGCAGACTACTGATGGGACTAGAACGAAAAGCTCCGGATGCTAGACGGAGAGCAGTGTTATGAACGGAATCAATCTTTTTAAGAACCGATAACCTAGCTGACGAATAGACTATGGACCCATAGTCAATTCGTGATCGAATAAGAGCTCGGTAAAAACGCAGCATGCAGGTTCTATCGGCTCCCCAATGAGAACCGCTTAAAACCCGTAACATATCTAAGATCTTGATGCAGCGTGATTTTAAATTTGTCACATGCGGGTTCCAAGAGAGTCTATGGTCTAAAATAAGACCTAGAAATGTGACTGTGTTATCGGAGTGAAGTAGAGTTCTGTTTAGGTACAAAGTGGGACTAAAATGCTGTCTGCGACGAGTAATGCTGTCTGATCTAGTTTTAGCAGCGGAAAACTTAAATCCTGTCTGATTGGACCATGTTTGTAATTTTTTGATCGTTAATTGCAGTGTTCTTTCTGCGGTTGCGGTGTTTCTGGTTGCCACGTAGATGGCAAAATCATCAACAAAAAGAGAACAGTGTACAGGTAATCGGACATTAGCAGTGATGCTATTAATAGCAACTGCAAATAAGGTGACGCTAAGTACGCTGCCTTGAGGGACACCATTCTCTAAATAAAATCGATCTGATAAGGTGGATCCAAGACGCACCCTAAAATATCGATTGGACAGAAAGTTTTTAATAAATGCTAAGATTCTCCCCTGAATACCCCAAGATTGTAATACATTTAGAATTCCTCTTCTCCAAGCCGTATCATATGCCTTTTCAAGATCGAAAAACACTGCAACAAGTGTCTGTCGAAGAAGGAAGGCATTTTGAATGGCCGACTCTAACAAAACCAGCTGATCGATAGATGATCTTCCCTGTCGGAAACCACACTGTTCTTTACAGTTGGTTACTTTCAAGGTACCATACAAGTCGCCGATTGACCATCTTCTCCACCAGTTTACATAGAACGCTGGTGAGAGAGATAGGACGATAGCTACTTGGATCAGTTTTGTCTTTCCCTGGTTTTAATAAAGGAATTACTATGGCCTCCAACCAAGAATCAGGAAAGATATGCTCATCCCATATACGATTGTATATTTGGAGAAGAGCTGTTCTACCCGACTCTGGAAGGTGTTTAATCATAGAATATACGATACTATCGGGTCCGGGAGCTGAATCCGTAGCCGACAATAAGGCAGATTCCAATTCATCCATTGTAAATGGGTCATTCAACGGAGAATCCTGTGATATGCCGATAGTGAATGGCATGGCCTCTTGAGCAGCTTTATAAGTGCGAAAAGCATCATAATACACGGCTGTTGAAGAGAACCTAGAAAAGGATGAGCCCAAAATGCTTACTATTTTATGGCTGTCTGTAGTCAATATCCCATCCTGCTGCATCAGTCCCATCAAAGGAGCAGAGGGAACATGGCCACACACAGAACGTAGCTTCTTCCAAACTGTTGATGTGGGAGTCGTTCTGGTTATTGTATTGATATAATGGGTCCAAGAATCTTTCCTGCTCTGCCTGAATACTCTGCGAGCTTTGGCACGCAAGATTTTATAATTTTCTAGATTTTCTCCTGTCGGTATCCGATTAAAAGTTCTTAACGCTTTTCTTCGTAAGCGCAGAGCTTCTTTACATTTGTCATTCCACCAAGGAACTGGTGGACGTTTTGGTCGTGATGAAAATTTTGGTATAGTATTTTCTGCTGCTGAAATAATGGAATCTGTAAATGTATCAACTGTTTCATTTATAGAAATATGTTGATTATTTTCTGCCAATGCAAATTGATTTGTAAAATCATTCCGGAAGGCTTTATTTATTATCCATCGAGGTGTTCGGTTGTTCAGAAAAGAGGAGTCGTTGAAAGAAATTTTTATAGGGGCATGGTCGCTGCCATACAAATCTGACGTCACTGACCACTCAAATCTTGTAGCTATCGAAGGACTACAAAATGACAAGTCTACGACCGTCCAACCTCCTGTCGAAGCTGCTAAGTGTGTTAACGATCCATCATTAAGTAAAAATAAATCTAAATCGGATCGTATCCTCTCTATGCGGATACCCCTTGGGTTGCAGGTTGAGGATCCCCACGAATAGTGATGTGCATTAAAATCGCCAAGCAAAAGAATCGGAGCAGGTAATTGATATATTAAATCCATCAAGTCGTTTGATTGGACGGTATAGCTTGGTGGCAGGTATAGGCTGCATATTGTTAGTTTTATGGGAACAGTGACTCGAATTGCTACTGCTTGTAATGGTGTATCCAGATTTACGGGAACACCATCCACAGAGTTGTGAGCAAGTATGGCTACGCCACCTCTTGCTCTCTCCTCTGTAACAAAATCTGACATGAAGACAGAATACCCCCTTAAGTATAAAGAATGGGTATTATGAAGATGTGTCTCCTGGAGACAAACGAATAGAGGCGACGAGTCTCGCACAAGAACTTTCAGATCTTCCATGTGACTCCTAACACCGTTTAAATTCCACTGAACCACATTCATATTTGGGATCGTGGACATAGATAATTGATGATAATATATTTCAACAGTACATATTATATACTCAGAGAAATATATAATATACTAATTTAAATAAGTAAATATTAGAAGGGACATGGTCCCTTTGTAACCTTTTCCTTTTCCTGTCCTGTATTGACAGGATGGTTTTTAGGTTGTGTGTCCTTGTCCACTTCCATATTTCCCTCAGACGTCTTGGAAGATGTTGAGGGTGGAGAAGGGCAAGGATCGGGGATTTTAGAAGGGCTTTTAGGAGGATTTGTAGGGGAACCTCCTTTTTCATTTTCTTTTTT
>JAGFPH010001823.1:14976-47509 GCA_018207615.1 Philaenus spumarius
GTTTTCTCATGTTGGCTACACTGTGTTTCTATTTAGTACCTGTGAAAAAAAAATAGTTTGACATTTTGACATCAGCTGTTGTTTGTTGTTGCTAGCCCAGTGTATGCTTTAAGTATTGCTTAAAATGTATTGATTTAAGTCTTATGATTCTTGAGAAAATGTTTACATATTTAACATGGAGTAAAAAAGGCGTGGTAAGTTCACTTCTAACTTTAACTTTGAAACATCTAACAGTGTAAATAGATGTGTTTTATCTTTTAATATAGTTTTAAACAAAATATTTTGTGTATAAAGAAAAACAAAAGGCGAAATAATCATTTCGTTAAATCTATTAAATTGATTCACCCGGTATGTATGATAATACCTGATAATTCAGCAATCCAAAACCTAAATGTTTCGTGAAAACCAGAGTGAATGGGTAAAAACAATGATGTTTACACTAATTTCTAATTTAACTAAAACAAATAAAACAATATTACGTTATTCAGCACATTCTGAAAAATAATAATCAATAATTAAAAAATGAAACATTTTAATAAGTTTTGTTACGTGGCAAGTCCTCTTAAATGTCGATATTTTTAACAGCCTTTTATGGGCTAGTGTATCATTGTTTGAAGTATGGAATTCTTTATTAGGGACACTCATCAGTTCAAAATGTGAAAAAAATTTTGGCTTGCAAAAAAGAGCCTTAAAGCTCTTTGCAGGGCTAAATAATAAACAAAGTTGTATAAACTATTTCAAGAAATTCGGTTAGGCCTACTTATACTTTAATTTAATTGCATACTTGAATGTTTGTTTTTTTTAATTCAAGTGAAATCATGTTCAAAATAAAATTTATTTTTAATATTGATTACACAACAGCTACAGCACCAGGCAAGCTTTTGAGTATCGTGCCAGACAGCACAGGTTAAATTTAAACTTTCCTCACAAATTGGTGCAAAGTTCAAGAATAAGCTTCGTAAAAGCATTCAAAATTCACCAAATATCCAGGATATTTTACGCCAACTTAAATAGTTTTTTTTATAACCTGGGGCAAGCTTGCCATGCATAAATTTAAAGTAAGCTTCGATATGCACTATCAAACCCTTCTTTGAACGTTTCAAATTCATCTCCCCATTTGTCTATAATTAATCAAAATATCTGTCGTTTAACCTAAATGGATAGCTACGCGTTTGAAGTTATTAAACGTATTTGTTGTTAGATTTTGTGTTTAGGTTTTATTTGATCTAATAATCAACTAATTCTGATAATACAACTAAAGGAAACCACATAATACGTACACCATAAGTTTGACTTATAATACAGTAAGCTTTTTATTTGCTTTTACCTTATCTGGAAAAAAACTGTAATTTGTTAAGAGTAATTACCTGATTCTAAATTTGCCAAATAAGTCACAAATAAAGAAGTAGGCCTAAAATTATGTTAAGTATGTTATCCAAATCAGCTGTTTTATTTACAATAATATGTAACAACAGATGGTTGAATTGTTAAATTATAATACTCTAAGCATTTTTCGTAGATTTTTATCTGTGGTAGCTTACAGTTTGTTTATCTTACCTAAAAAAAAAATAAACTGATTCTTACCTAAGAATAAACTGATTCTAAATTTGCTAATTTGGTTGTTATGGTAAATATCGTAAAGAAACTAAAATCCGAATGTTCACTATTTTAACGCCATAAAATAAAATATTCGCAAAATAATTTCTTAGGGAGTCTATGACACCATAAGTATAAACCTTTAAATTTTGTATTTTTATCTTAAGTAGTTTTTGCTCAACATTGATTCTGTCAGTCATTCAATAAGTCAGAAAAAACCTCTTGTCCAAACATCCATAAGTAACAATAATACTACAATTTATTTAATTATTTTCAATTTATATCGCACGTTAGAAAATTAAATTAGTTCCTAAAGGAGAATAGAATAAGTTTTAGAAGTATTGTCTTTTATAAAACCGGATGGGAACTGATGTTGTTTGACTTGAAGAGAATAAATGAACAAAGTTTGTTGAAGACACAATGAACATTCAACCATCTGTGCAAAAGATACGTTTTGTGGAGTGAAATAAAATTAATGTAATTAAGTTTGTTTCGAGAAAGTTTAGTGTCTTGGGAGTCTTGACGATCGCTCCGTCGGTTCGAGTTTCCGACAACATAAGATCTGTACTGTGAAGTAGGTCTAGAGTAGGACCGCAAAACGTTTATAATTTAGGGCGGTATGCACTGATGTAGGTTATCATATTTAAAACTTTATTAGACCTTTGCTACTTTAATGTGCAGTGTACGCGATGGGTTAGCCTATAGAAAATGTAAACTCTATAGAATGTGTCAAAGTCTAAATGTGATTAATCGACTCAAGTAAACGGTATGTACTGAAATATAGGTTATCATTTAAAAAATTTAAAATACTAGTGTTTTAATATTATTACAATAATAATCTCTGAACAAGTAAGCTTATCGTTATTTGCTGAGGTATTGAATTGGTTATTTTCATGATATGAGAAATACTTCTAGAATGTGTACAAGTGGTGTCCCTTGTGGACCGAATGTTAGGTAGCAGTCGTGCGAGCAGTCCCAACTTGTTGCGCAGCTGTCAAATGTTAAAATTCTAGTTATATTTGTCCATTTCCATTACATCAGCCCTAGCTTTATTCTGTTTTTTTTTCAAACATAAGTTTAGGCAGATCAGAGGTAGATATTTGGAATACGTAGGAATTGCTCAAAGCAAATTAAAGTGGTAACAGTTTTTAATTACTTTGTACGATTAATTTAACATGGATTGTCATAAAGCAGACGTAACACAACTCGTATCAATCGATTGTAATATTATTTCTACTTTCAAAATGTCCTGATTGAATTTGATACCAATGTCAGTGAAGTTCATTACCGCATAATGTATTACAAACACAATTTAATTCTAATAAAGTAAATACCATTTGTTGCAATAAATATCACCACTAAACTGGCTGACTATGCGTTGGACCCAGTGCACAGTGTATTCAAATTTAATCTGGAAATTCATTTTTAATTATAATGTTTCGGTTGGGTAATTGTTGCAGTGAATTTACCTAAAACTATAATAATTTGAACACATTTCTGATTCAAATTCTTTATAATAATTTTTTCAATTACTTGTTTGACTGTATGGGAATACCGTTTCTTCGCATTTTATTTCTAGGAAATTTTTATAAGGACAATTAAATTTGTTACATTGACTACATTGGTATACTGTCTACACATTTCATTACATATAATGGTTTAATTGAGATTCATAAAATGCTTTTGTTTCGTTATTAACAGACAAGAAAAAAAAAAGTATTGCCGAAAAGCAAATATTTTTAATGTATGACAAAATAATTTAGATATGAACATAAATGATTTAAAAACATAAATACTAAAAATGCCATGTTATTAAACCCAATAATTACACTCTGCATCATAAGTACCTGGGCGACCGAGCATCACTCGGTATTATTTTTTTTTTTTTTTTTTTTTAGGAAAATGTATGTAAATAAAAATCGCATACTGAATAAATATGAATATTTTTCGAACTTAAGTACATATGAACTGTGTATCCTATACTCTAATACAAAATCAAAATACTTCAACAGATGTCGTTCTCCACAAAAACCTATCTTAAAGATTAGAAATTAAAAAAAAAAATTAAGCTTGAAATCAGCTGATAATAATATAGAAAACAGCTGATTACTGTTATTATTATAGTCAATAAACATATGTGATGATTTTAAACTCCATAAGCAAAATGTTAAAAATTTTCAATTTTCAAATGAGTTGTTTAGAAAAATACGAGTTTTCCAGAGGTAGTGGTTTTCACCAATCGATTTTTTAGATCCAAAATCCTCTAATCCCAAACTTTCAGCAAAATCCTTCCGCTGGATCTCGAGATAGCTCGTACGTACAAACAGACATTGCTCGTTTTAGAGTATAGGATACACGTGAAAATAATAACCACCTATGATAGTAAAAAGTGTGAAACTCGACCTAAGAATAGGACTTCTTCGCTTCTCCTGCAGTGGACAAACCCACATCCATTCTATCGGCCTCGAAACAGACGCAGCCCCACGGTCCTAGTGAATTTGAACCAAGTACTTTTATGGTATTTCACGTTTTGATAAATTTTGGGGGAACCAGACGTGCTATAAGGTCGTGTAAAAACAGAATAATCTCCTACATATATTTCCTTAGATAAGAAACCTGAACAATTTTATTCTAGAAAAATCACAAAACACTTTTACTTAATGTTTTGTTTTTTTTTTATTAGAGTAACGAACTCGTCCGAGCCACTTAAAAAAGAAAACAACGTGTAAAAAATTTGAACCAAATTGGACGTAAAATGTAGCCATTAGAGTGCGAACAGATATATATAAGTTATGTAAACAATTATTGTACACTTTACTGTAATAATGATGACTGTTGTATGGTTCTTAGTTTAGTCAGCATTTGTATTGTGTGAAGAGACAAGCTTTGTTTCGCCAGAGTTAGACGAGGCTTCTCTCCGTACACATCAGTGTATATGAATATTGAACGTTAGTTGTTATAATTGTTTTAAAGTAAATAAAATTAAGTGTAACGAATAGAATTGTTCTTTTTAAAAAGCAATTCCCTCGAACCAAAAACGTAACTGGCGCAGTCGGTAGAACACCTCGAGGAAGTTAATGAATATAACATCCGTCGGTTTTAACCGTTAATCGAGGAACCAACTCGGTTGCAGAGTGAATATCTGCGAAAATCGATCAATCAGAGAGTGAATATCTATAACGAACAACGAAAAAGGAAAAAGTTTTGTGTATTGTATTAAATAGTGCAGTGCAAAATAAGTGCAGTGTTACGCCGTACATAATGAGCAAAGTATTTTGGATTTCACTGTAAGTAAATCCTGTACAAATATTAAAATAATCTATAATATTAAAAACGAAAGTAATATTTACATAATTTTGAAAATTATTTTATATAATAGGCTAGTTAAATATCTCATTTGTATAATATATTCTCTTGTAGTATATTAATTCATATCTTGATTTTTAATTTTTTAAATAAGTCGAGTAGATAATAATTAATTACAATGACTACCCCTATATTACAAAAGAGTACTTGGACATGATTCCAGAGTACAATGGTGAGCCTGCTATGCTCAACAGGTTTATTTCAATTTGTGATAAAATAGTGAACAAATTCTTTGTAGTCCAGAACCCAGATGATTTTCAAAACGAATTTTTGTTTTCTTCTATACTTTCTAAATTAAAAGGACAAGCCTTAGAGATTGTAGTGAGCTCCAACACTATGCTTGGGAAGATGTTAAAAATACACTTTTGACTAGTTATTCCGATAGGATTGATTGTTTTACCTCAAATTTAGAAATGGCAGAATTAAGACAGGAAAGTAACGAATCGCCCTTCACTTTCTACGAAAGAATTCAGAAATTGTTGAATTTGCAAATAGCTTTCTTTATTAACAAGGAACCAGCTGCTAAAGATATTCTACGTACTTACACCCAAAAACTAGCACTACGAGTACTATTAAGGGGACTTCAGGAACCGTTAGGGTCCTTAATGCGGACAAAAAATCCTAACACGCTCAATGAAGTGCTTAATATGCTGACTAACGATTTCCAATTCAAAAATAATAAACTCTTTCAAACTAATCGGCAAAATGCACCAACTAAATCACAGCATTTACCAATTCGCAAACCTGCGACTAATAATCAACCATTTCAGAATTATTATAAACAAATACCCCAAAACAATCCCAATCAATTTAACCAATTTAACAGACAAAACTATGTACACAACAGCACAGCACCTAAAACGAATCAAGTTTATCAACCCACACCAATGAGCATATCAACACTTCAAACCGGAAACCCAATCAGACAAAATAAATTATATCAAATTACTGGAAAGCCGGTCGTTGAAGAAACGGAAAGTGATTCGATGTACCAGATCACCGAACAAATGCCGCACATTTCGCTATCGGAACAGACTGGAATTGGTTGTAACTTCGCGGAAGAAACCCAAGACGAACACAATTCCGCAAAAAACTTTATTGAGGAAGACAATGCATGCGGATTCCCCCCAGATTATAAAAACACACAGAATAATTTTTTAGGACTTACGACAGTAAAAGGAAATTTTCCATAATGCACATAGAAAATGACACAAATGATTCACCTTATGTTTATGATCCTAAAAATAACCTAAAAATATTGATTGACACCGGAAGCACTAGATCGTTTATTAAAAAATCGATTGGATTTAATATTTTCAAAAATACACTAGAACAAGAGCCGTTCGTAGTAAGCACAGCACACGGAATGTCAAAAGAAAAGTTTAGCTGCAGACTACCCATTTTAGGAAAGAAAATAGCAAAATTCTATTTATTTGATTTTCATAAGGACTTTGACCTATTACTTGGACTCGATAACATAAGTGAATTGGGAATTAATTTGGATTTTGTAAACAATAAATTAATATTTTGTGATAAGAAGATATCTATACATTACTTTAACACGGAGGAACCAAAAAAAATAAATAAATAATAATAATAATACTTTTGGCGAAAATAATACCACAAGCTATTTGATTAAAGCACGTACTAAACAAACGTTAAAAATAAAAATAATTAATATGCGCAATGGAGAGGGAATATTACCCTATAGGCAACAAGACGGAATAGAAATACCGCAGTGCTTAATAAAAATTGAAAATGGAGAAAGTTATTGCCCGATAAACAATAATACGACATCTGATAGACGTTTAGTGATCAAAACTATGGAGGTGGAACCGCTAAGCGATTTCAAAATCTATCAAATAAACAATAATCAAGTAAACGCTACAAATTTTAATTTGTTAAATCACAAGCATAATAAATTAGATCTGAGGCAAATTAGAACGGATCACTGAACGCTGAAGAGAAACGGGAAATATTAAAATTGATTTTCGAATATTCCGACATATTCAATCAAGAAAATAATGACCTGACATTTACTAATCAAGTCAAGCACATAATTAGGACAACTGACGAAATCCCTGTATACACGAAAAACTATAGATACCCAGAAATTTATCGTAAGGAAGTAGATAAACAAATTCAAGAAATGCTCGCCCAAAAAATAATCAAACCCTCGCATTCACCGTGGAATTCACCTGTATGGATCGTTCCAAAAAAACCAGACGCCTCCAACAGACAAAAGTTTAGGCTAGTAATTGATTTTAGGGGACTAAACGCAAAAACGATTGATGACAAATTCCCACTTCCTAACATAACCGATATATTGGACAAATTAGGGAGATCCCAATATTTTACCACCCTGGATCTTGCCTCAGGATTTCATCAAGTTGAGATGCACTCGGACAGCGTTGATAAGACAGCCTTTTCCACGGAAACTGGCCACTATGAATTTCTGAGAATGCCGTTTGGCCTTAAAAATAGTCCTCCGACGTTCCAAAGAATAATGAACAACATATTACGCGGAATACAGAATGAATCGTGTTCGGTTTATCTTGATGATATCGTAATCTATTCAGCTAGTTTACAAGAGCACCTACTTAGGTTAAAAGAGGTTTTCGATAGACTAAGAAAAGCTAATTTTAAGGTACAGTTAGACAAGACGGAATTTTTAAGGAAAGAAGTCGCATATTTAGGCCATATTGTGACACCAGACGGAGTCAAACCCAATCCTGAAAAAATAAAAGTAATACAAAATTATCCAATTCCAAAAACTACCAAACAAATAAAAGGATTTTTAGGACTATTAGACTATTACAGTAAATTCATTAAAAATTTCGCAAAAATAACTAAACCATTTACCAATTGCTTGAAGAAAAATGCCAAAATTGATAATAATAACCCCGACTATATAGATTGTTTTGAAACTTGCAAGAACATATTGACTAATGAAACACTGTTGCAATACCCTGACTTCGAAAAAGAATTCATTCTAACCACAGACGCAAGCAATTTTGCTGTCGGAGCGATTCTAAGTCAATATAAAAATGGAAATGACCTTCCAATTGCTTTTGCTAGTCGAACTTTAAACGATAGTGAGACCAACTACTCTGCAATTGAAAAAGAACTTCTCGCAATCGTATGGGCAACAAAACATTTCAGGCCTTATTTATTTGGAAGAAAATTCAAAATTTATTCAGACCATAAACCCCTGAAATGGTTGTTTTCTGTTAAAGAACCGAATTCCAAACTTTTAAGATGGCGGTTAAAGCTGGAAGAATATGATTACGAAATAAAATATAAAAAAGGAAAATTGAACCAAAATGTCGATGCATTATCGAGAATTCAATTAAACGTCACCGAAAAAACTTCACCGGACTCGCAAAATATTGTGGATGACGAATTACAGAAGCCAACAGCTGACCTAGTGCGACGCTACTTCCCAGAACTGGATGACAGCCCGTCTATGATAGTTAACTTTGATATGGAAGAAGAAAACGACGCCGTCAATCAGGAAGAGAATAATGAAGTGAACGACCAGACCGTCCATTCAAACTTTGAAGGAAATACCTTAGTGGAAATTCCCATTTCTGACGAACCTGTAAATTTTGGAAAAAACAAATCTTTCTGTCGCTAGTAAACTATCAGCCAAAGAAAGTTAAAATAATAAAATTATTTGGAACTTCTAAAATGAGATTAATCGTTGAAATTTCGGAAAACAATTTAGACAGTGACATTATTAAATTTTTAAAGGAATTCCTAGTTCCTAATGTTAAATATAATATTTATTTTGAAGATGACTTTTATGAGAAATTTGTGACTTGCATAGCTAAACATTTTAAAAGCTCTAAACTTTGGTTAATTAAATGTAACACTAAACTACTAGATATAACTGAAGAGGACGAAATTAAAGATATAATAAATAATTACCATGTAAGCAAAACCAACCATCGCGGCATACAAGAAACGTATGAACAAATTAAAATTAAATATTACTGGCCCAATATAAAAGGACATATTCAAAATTTTATCAATAACTGTGAAATTTGTTTAAAGTCAAAGTATGATAGAGTACCCTTACAACTTGAAATGAATCTGACGCCTAAACTATTGAAGCCGCTACAGATAGTTCACATAGATAGCATTTCATTGGAAAAGAACAGATTTCTCAGCATTGTACACGCATTCTCTCGCTATGCTCAAGTGTATCGCGTAGGAGGCGCACACGCCACAGAAGTCGCTGATAAGTTCTTAGACTACTTTGCACATTATGGTGTCCCTGAGTTTATAGTGTCTGACAATGGAACTGAATTCAACAATAAAGTAGTTAAAAGTTAATAATGGAATTATTTAAAGACGAAGTTACATTACACAATAGAAAATATACGTTACAATAGGTTATGTTTAAAAAATGCCATCATACCTAAGTATATACATGTGAGATTGGGAGTACAAACACGAGCGGCCAGAATTACACAAACAATGACGGAACGCATTTGGTTAAGGGAAGAAGTTAGATCTTTGTACTTTAAAAAAAGTGTAATTAATAACAAACTATACCGTACACACTTGCAACTAGCCTCCATGTTGAATATAATTGAATTGAACAGCCTTTTGGAGGGTATAAATGCTAAAGTCAAACACAGATTAGCAAAAAAGAGGGAAATTCAATCCAAGAAATTTGAGCAGTTAGTATTTAATAAAAGTTCATCCCAACCACGGGTAAACACCACACATGAATTTTTTCCCAGGCTCATAAACAGAACTGACGTCCATTTTGAAACGTCGGAGGTTGATTTGTTGAATAAAGGATTAAAATATTGCCTCCAACCACGTGGGAATGTTTCGACTTTGACCGGCGAGATTATTAATATCGAGACTACAATTCGGAGTTTACCGATAAAGATACAGAACGAATTCCGTACGTTAACCAGCCTTAAAGTAAATAGTAACTTAAAAAACAAACAAACCCGTCACATGCCCAACTTTGAATCAAAGATAGCCAAAAACATTGAATCGAAGTTGTTGACTAATAGACTCGTAATCACTAAAGCGGACAAAGGCAATACTACCGTAATTTTGTCTGAATCAGAATATGTCAACAAAGTAACCGAATTCATAACAAACAATAATATCAATACCATGGACAGAGACCCCACAACAGTCTTTAATACTGAAATCAAACAACAGTTAAACAAGTGCAAATATTTGTTCAACAGTGACGCAATACGACATTTAAAACAGATTAAACCGTCCGCCCCACTTCTGAGAGGTTTTCCTAAAATACATAAGCCAAGCATGCCCATCAGACCCTTAGTTATTTCACCACTTCTCCTGCGTATAAATTAGCCAAACATATTGACAAATTAACAAGAAATAACATAAAATTCGAACCCAACCACAGTCTTAAAAATAGTCTTGAATTAATAGAAAATATAAAAAATGTAAAAATTCAACATGGTCAGAATTTAATATCTTTGGACATAACTAACATGTACACGAACATTCCTATAGGAGAAACTTTAGGCATTTTGGAAAACAAACTCACGGAAAATAGCTCCATGAGAAATGAAGCTATACTCGAACTTATTTCCCTACTTCAAATAATTATGAAACAAAATTATTTCAAGTTTAATGACAAGTTTTACATCCAAAATGAGGGCCTCGCAATGGGCTCTCCTCTGTCCAGCATTTTGGCAGAGGTATTCCTGAATGATTTCGAGAACAAGCACATAAAGACCGACAACAATAGATATAGGAAAAAAATCGTATACTACTACAGATACGTAGACGACATAATATGTCTCTACACAGGGAGCATTAGGCAGATTGAAATGTTCACTAATCAATTAAATCAAATTCACAGCAATATCGAATTCACTCATGAAGTTCAGGTTGACAAAACTTTAAACTACCTTGATTTGTCCATTTCTAACCTCAACGGTTCGCCCAAATTTAATATTTACAGAAAACCAACACAAACCGATGCAACCATTCACAATAGTTTGAATCATCCGTTCTCACACAAAATGGCTGCGTACCACCACCTCATACGGAGGCTTCGAACCGTCCCCTTAACTCTCCATGACTTTAATAACGAGCTCAACACCATTAGGTACATCGCTGCAAAAAACGGATACCACCACAACATGGTAGACAGAATTATACGCAAACAAACTAAGACCAACACACCAAACCTGATAAAAAATATGTCTCTATGGAATATAGCAGGAATTTTCAATTCGCTTTAGATCACATTCTAAACAAACACCAATATTCTATAGCGTACAAAAATGTCAACAACTTGGAATCTATTTTGCGTAAATCGTACAAGACCGATGATGACACCTATAAAAGCAGCGGTGTGTATAAACTTAATTGTGGCGAATGTGATATGTTTTACATTGGTCAAACGGGAAGAACGTTCAAACATAGGTACAGAGAACATTTACCTAAACGTACTCTTAACCAAAAGTCCACGTACGCTGAACATTTGATTGACTCAAATAATTTGACCAATGGTATAAACAAAGACATGGAGATCCTAGGGAAATGTGCCAAAGGTAAACAAATGGACACACTGGAACAGTTCCACATTTACAAAGCCTTAAAAACACAATTACAAGACATACTTAATGATCAGATACAGTTTAAATCCAACGCTATATTCGATATTATATTAGATTTAAATACACCGGTAAGTTATGAAACCAACCCTACAGTGCAATGACGGGCTATCTGTTCCTTTCCAGTCCAGTTCGTGTTCGAGACCACCCGCAAGTACTTGTGTGGAAAGCTATGTCCCATTTTAATTGTTTAACGACCCTTTAATGGTGAATATTAAGTGCGTGTACTTTATGTGTTGTGTAGTGATTTGTGTAATGTGTTCATCGTTTTAAATATTCGTCTTCGACAATGACAGAGTTGTGTCGAAACTAGTCAGACCCAGCAGCAGTAGAGGGGAAATCAACAGGACCATTTGAAGGTTGGTAAATTAATTAAAAATAATGGAATTACATAAAATCAAAATACATTTTATTAGCACCCAACACCCCCTTCTAACGGATTAATTGAAAGGTTCCATTCCACATTAATTGAACACATACGACTTTTAAATAACCAAGTAGAATTTAGGAATGATAATATTACAAAAAAAGTTAAATACGCAATCATTGCATACAATAATAGCATACACTCTGTTACTAAGTTGACACCTTTTGAAATATTATATGGACATATTACCCCTAACCATGTTTTGAATATTGACATTGAAAATCAATTTACTAATGACTATATAATAAGTCACAGGGAGAGAACAAAAAAACTTTACGAACATATTAAGGAATCTAACCAGAAGATCAAAGAAAACATTCAAACCAAGAGGAATCTGAATAAAGAAACATTAACAGAAATTCCGACAGAAGTTTATGTAAAAAATACGCAGAAACAAAGTAAAACAAAAAATAAATATAATCAAGAAGAAATATCTGCAATAAATCAGGAAAGGAAAACAGCGGAAATTAAACCAAGGCATCATAACACTAAACAGAAAATTCATCTGTCTAAAATTAAGAGACCAAGGAAAAAATTTATAATTCCAAAATGTAATCCGTCTTTGAATCCTGTTCCAGGTCCCTCTTGTTCTTCGCAAAAGCCGATGCCAACACAACAGAAGTTAAGGACATTTCCAAAAACATTGGAATAATACCGATTGAATTAGGACCAGTCAAATTACAATCCTCTTACCATACATTTGTTCACATTGTTCACATTTGTTCATTTAATTTGAATAATTTGGTTGTTCAATTTAATAATGTTGAATTTTATTATAATAATGTATTAAACTATTTTGATAAGAATTGTGTTAGTTGTAACGCCAGCCTCACTGGAAAAACTGAGTTCGTAACGGATAATGGTAGTAAAGTTAGAGACATAATCAATTATTTTAAATATGTTAACCATAGTAGAGAAATAGTTAAAGAAAAATTAGAAGTAGTATACTTAGAACGTAATAATAATAATAATGTAAGAACAAAAAGAGGTATAATAGATGGACTAGGATACGCATTTAAGTTTATTACTGGTAATTTAGATGCCTATGATGGCAAAAAATATGACAATATATTAAAAGGGATAGAAAACAATGAGGCTAACATTGTGAACCAAATAGAGTCTCAATATACAATTATCAGTAGTATCATTAAGGAATACAATAAGACATTTAATATTATTGAAGCATACTTTGTGGAATTAAAGAATAAATTGGAATTGATGAATCATAGAATTAACGATTTTGTAGAATTAGAAAAATTTTGAAATATATTAAATCAATTAAGTATTTTGTACAATATGTTGTTACAAGTAACAACTGATTTGGAAAATTCATTAATTTTTGTAAACTATGTGTACTTCACCCCAGCGTTATCTCAACCAGAGAGTTGAGTAGTGAGATAATGAGAATCTATGAGTATTACACTGAAAGACTACCCATTGAACCTAAATAGAAAAACATGTGGGAGTTAGAAAGTTTAATTGAAGTTAACTGTAAATTAGATTCAGATAATATTGTATATTTTCTGAATTTATCTATTGTAGAAAAAACTAAGTTTAATATTTACAAATTACACTCTGTACCCACTGAATATAAATCTCAATATGTAACCATTATACCCACGGTAAAATATATGTTCGTTTCTAGTTCTGTAGTGTTAGGTTTGGACAACAAGTGTAACAGAAAAACTAATTCAAAATACTTTTACTCATTCGACTTAATATCTCACCAGAAGATTGACTGTGAAATTTCAATAATTAAAGACAACAATGCAGACACCTGTAAATACACCGCTTTGGAAGTCACAGACAATTTTATTAACTATATCCCAGAAAGAAATCAGTATTTTGCAACATTTTCAATCAAAGAGACTTTAAAAATCGTAAATCCAAAGGAAACAACCACAGTCACTCTCCAAGGTATATTCTTAATTAATCCTAAGAATAATACTATTCTCTACAATGACCGAAGACTCTCTCATTCATCCAAAACAACTGGAGGACACCCAAGATTCCTGGATGCTTCAAACTTAAACCTACAAGTGGACCAAAATCACGAGTTTTCAGTCAACACAAAAAAGCTGGACCTTGACAAAATCAACCTAGACACCATCTCCAGGATTGATCGAAAGATAGATGTCACCCACGACATAAGTGTTTGGACCATTGCCCTGTATGGTACCCTAATTGGAGGACTGCTGTACTTGGTGTTCAAAACGCTACTTAGGACAACATCTAGGACACCCGCAGTTCAACCACCCCCGGATGGCTTGTTTAGGGATGGAGGAGTTATTTAAACAATTATCGTACACTTTACTGTAATAATGATGACTGTTGTATGGTTCTTAGTTTAGTCAGCATTTGTATTGTGTGAAGAGACAAGCTTTGTTTCGCCAGAGTTAGACGAGGCTTCTCTCCGTACACATCATTGTATATGAATATTGTACGTTATTTGTTATAATTGTTTTAAAGTAAATAAAATTAAGTATAACGAATAGAATTTTTCTTTTTAAAAAGCAATTCCCTCGAACCAAAAACGTAACTTATATATATATATACAAATTTAATTCTAATTACACCTTAAAACGTGTTCCATGGACTATGATCGGTGCTCATTGACTACTTCCAACCTTAGGCCAAACCATAACAGTTACTGCAACAGCTCATCTTCTCTATGACAATTCGCTAATAAGGGTTACAAATTTGCGCATGATTAAAATCATACGTAGATAATGCCTAATACACGAACAGTAAGATACAATTCTCTGCGACAAATTTTTACAACTGTAGTTATTCAAAAGTTAAGTCTTTTAGGAGGTAGGCTACAAACATAAAAGTGACCGTATCTATCCTGTTACGGTATTATACTGTAAATACATGAAACACAGATCCATCTTCAGAAAGTGTAAGCGACAAGGTTAGAGACACTATTTACTGACTCAAATTACGACAACTCTGGTTCAATCAGTGTCTAAATTGTTTGCTAAAGCTAAAAGGGATTGGAAAAGATTTGAATTATTGAACAAAATAAGAGAGATGACTTACTAATGTATTCCAGTTGGTAAAAATTAATTAAATTAATCGAATGTCTGTTTTTAATCAAATCCATATTATATTGTCAAAACGTAAAATACGTGACAACGTCAAATATATATAAGAGGCTATGTCCTGACTAACTTACAATCACAGACCCGGTTATGTATATATACATATATATAGTTTGTTTGTACGTCCAGAGTAATTTATTCTGAAGAAAAAAAAAACAATTATTGTAAAAAAAACAATACTTTCCAAATCTTCTAACCTTCAAACATATCATATAGCCTATATTTATATATTTTTAATGACACCCTAAAACGTGTTCTGGGGACTTTGATCGATGCTCATTTACTACTCCCGACCTTAGGTATCGCCGTAATCACTGCAATAGCTCATCTTCCTACTGAAATTCGCAAATAATAAAATGTTGTATAATAACTAAAACGAGTTCCACGTGATCAACCTTAAAGAATACTTACAGTAGTTGATCAACCTTAGAGAATACTTAGTTGATCAACCTCATAGAACCCTGAGATTATCAACCTTAGAGAATACTTACAGTAGTTGATCAACCTTAGAGAATACTTAGTTGATCAACCTTAGAGAATACTTACAGTAGTTTATTAACCTTAGAGAATACTTAGTTGATCAACCTTAGAGAATACTTACAGTAGTTGATCAACCTTAGAGAATACTTAGTTGATTAAACTTAGAGAATACTTACAGTAGTTGATTAACCTTAGAGAATACTTATTTGATCAATCTTAGAGAATACTTAAAGTATTTGTTCAACCTTAGAGAATACTTACAGTAGTTGATCAACCTTAGAGAATACTTAGTTGATCAACCTTAGAGAATACTTACAGTAGTTGATCAACCTTAGAGAAATTTAGTTGATCAACCTTAGAGAATACTTAGTTGATCAAACTTAGAGAATACTTAGTTGATCACACTTAGAAAATACTTACAGTAGTTGATCAACCTTAGAGAATTCTTAGTTGATCAACCTTAGATAACAATTACAGTAGTTGATCAATGCACGTTGCAATCACAGAAAAACTATTTGTAGTTAAGGTCACAGTTCGTTTTAATCGCAAATATTATTTCTCAAGGCCATTTTTTTGTCGGTACGCCATAACTTCCTTAATACATCATCAAATTACATGAATGAGGCGTCATTTTAAAGCTTTCCTTAACCGCTACACTGGAAAAATATACAAACAGCTTAAAATTCATGTATTAATAACAAAAATTGATTAAAAAACGTTTATATTATACTTTGTATGTTCCTAATGAAAGGCGCCATCTATTAACCATCTGTTTAACTAGCATGACAGCTGTTAGTTAGATTGTTTACACTGTAAGATTGTATAGGGAAACTGTTATTTATAAAGCAATGTAAATAAATAAACTTAATTAACTGAATTAAATCAACGTGTTAAATCAGGTAAATGTAGGCCTACTCAGAACTTGCGAAATATTCGCACGGGTCAGCTAGTAAATACAAATATAAATTAGTGTAATCTAACTTGGATGTACAGTGAGGAAACCCACTTCTGTGTATTGAAATTGAGACTAAAAGAATTTGGATGAATTATACATGAGTAAAACAGTGCAAAGCAGTAGCGCCCTCCTTACCTTGACCTCTATGCATGACCTACAATTTAAATCTAATATTATTTGTATTCTGTTTGCAGTACAATGTTGTAAGTTTAACTTGAGACCTATTGTAACCATTATTAACATTATCTTATAGTCAAGTATGTCCATATTTACGTATACAATTTCAACAACTTTCCAACTTCGCTATGAACGCTCAACAAGCGGATGAAATATCATAAAATACTTGGTTCAAATCCACTACATTAACATTCGTCAGCTTCTGTTACGATTCCGACGGGAGGGATTTCAACCAATGCGAACGAGGCCACAAGGTGAAGGTGCAAACTCATAGAGCTACCTTATTTTAGAACCTTATCTTTACCTTAGTTTTTTAACTTTGAACTTACCTTATCGAAAAAATTACATCATCGAGTCATCTAAGCTAGATTCAAGGAAGTAAAAATTAACTAACATGAAAATAAAATTGTTTTATTCTAAAATGTGTTCAAATCATACATACTTTTATATGAAATCTTACTAAATACAAAATGTGTGTAAAAACTTCTTAGAACATTCGCTATCACAAGTTTCTCTTACGCATAAACTATCGTCGCATATATGCGGCCGGTTTCCATCCACAGACTAATGCCACAAATGTGCGATGCATGGTCTAATTGAAATCCTGCAACATATTTTAAACTGCAATATGAAAAAGCAACAACATGATTATGTAATTTGTTGGATTAAATAAAATACATTATTCTCGGATGTAACATGTTACAAGAGCTTTGTATTTCTGCCACATTTCTCATTTAATTTATATATAAGTCGAAGTCATAACAAGCAAAAAGATGTCGACAGGGAAGGCAAATAACCTCAAACACAATAGAACTCCAACAAAGCTCGGCGGTCTGACTTCCCCTCTAGCATTGATTCAAGCTATAAAACACTTTTACACAATCGTCATAAGGGGTTCCTACAAATAAATAACACGTACGAATTCTTATTGTATCTGTAACAAAGGATGTAACGAGCATCTTTATCAACAAGCGCCTACAAAAAATGCACGAGCATTATAATATACCGGTAAATACATAATAATGATATTAATAAATTGATGTAGAAAAATAACCTCTTTATGACAACTTAATATAAACCTCATGTATGTGTTAGTATGTTTAAATGTAATTTTATAAATAAGAAGTTCTCATCAAATCCGTTTGTAAATTTAATAATATATGTATTTAAATCTGAATTTATACATTCATCAAAAGGAGAGCTAAATGATAAATTGAATCAATTTAAGAGATCTGCTAGTTAATTTTTTTTTGTTGCTTATGATAACTATAATGTATGCACTTATTTCCAATAAACAGTCTACTAAATTAATAAAACCATCTAGTTTTGATAGAATAAACTTTGAACACAAAATCTCACAACTAATACGTTTATTAACTCAAACGCGTGTCAACGACAAAGTCGCCATCTTTAGTAAAGCACGAGCTACAAAAGTCAAACTATAACTAACCCAACAGCGTTTCATGTCCCGTATTTGTACTGAACTCAAAGGGGCGTAGCTTTAGACTACGTTACATTAGTAAGGCGTTAACAATAAATTGCCTCGCGTTATTATAACTAGTCTAACATCTATATATATAAAAGCGAAATAAGACTCACTCACTCACTCACTCACTCACTCACTCACTCACTGACTCACACATCACAATTTCTCAAAAACTACCGAACGGAATGAAATTAAATTTCGTATGTAGCTTCCTCTAGTGCCATAGGTGCTCACTAAGAAAGGGTTTGAAAAAATTCGAAATTTTACGGGGGGTTTGAGGGGATCAAAGTTATTAAAAAACGATTTCTTCAAAACTACCGTATGGATTGGAATGAAATTTGGTATGTAGCTTCCTCTAGGGCCATAGGTGCTTACTAAGAAAGGGTTTGAAAAATTTCGAAATTTTAGGGGGGTTTGGGGATCAAAGTTATTAAATCACGATTTCTTCAAAACTACCAAACGGAATGGAATGAAATTTGGTATGTAGCTTCCTCTAGGCCCATAGGTGCTCACTAAGAAAGGGTATGAAAAATTTCGAAATTTTAGGAGGGGTTTGGGGTGATCAAAGTTACTAAAATCATAATTTCAGATCTTTTATTATTATGACAATAGTGCTTTTATTATTTAGGATCTATATATATATATAAGCCAAATACCACTCACTGACTGAACAATTACAAAGAATAAAATTACGTTAAAAAGACTGAAAATACCAAATACCACGGGCAATGCCGTAAGGGTCAGCTAGTATTATATAAAAGCGAAATAAGACTCACTCACTCACTCACTCACTGACTCACACATCACGATTTCTCAAAAACTACCGAACGGAATGAAATTAAATTTCGTATGTAGCTTCCTCTAGGGCCATAGGTGCTCACTAAGAAAGGGTTTGACAAAATTCGAAATTTTACGGGGGGTTTGGGCGGATCAAAGTTATTAAAAAACGATTTCTTCAAAACTACCGTATGGATTGGAATGAAATTTGGTATGTAGCTTCCTATAGGGCCATAAGTGTTCACTAAAAAAGGGTATTTAAAATTGAAAATTTTAGGGGAGTTTGAAGGGTCAAAATTAGTAAACCACGATTTCTTCAAAACTACCGAACGGATTATAGTAACATTTGGTATGTAGCTTCCTCTAGGGCGATAAGTGTTCTTTAAAAAGGGTTTTAAAAAATTTGAAATTTTAGGGGGGTTTGGGGGGTCAAAATTATTAAATCACGATTTCTTCAAAACTACCGAACGTATTGGAATGAAATTTGGTATGTAGCTTCCTCTAGATCCATAGGTGCTCACTAAGAAAGGGTATGAAAAATTTCGAAATTTTAGGAGGGGTTTGGGGGTATCAAAGTTACTAAAATCATAATTTCAGATCTTTTATTATTATGACAATAGTACTTTTATTATTTAAGATCTATATATATAAAAGCTAAATACCACTCACTGACTGAACACTTAAAAAGAATACAATTACGTTAAAAAGACTGAAAATACCAACCATCACGGGCAACGCCGTACGGGTCAGCTAGTTAACTATATAACTAAACAAGTTACTAACCTAATAATCGTAGCTCGTGCATTACTAAAGATGACGACTTTGTCGTTAAAACGCGTTTTAATAAATAAACGTATTAGTTGTGAGGTTTTTTGTTCAAAGTTTATTATATGAAGTATATCTTCTAGCAACTCAAGCTCAATATTTATCCATCTAGTCATGTCTTAACTTACAATTTTGCATAATCCAAATCACTTATTATTAAAAAGAGCAACTTTAAGCAATTTTAACAGTACAAAGTCTGACTATGCGGGTCACTTTACCACCAGAAACCAGAAACACAGCTTATTTAATTCAACTGCACTTTCCCAATATGCGACAGAGCGATCAACAATTTAAATAAGATAACTCTACATATATGTTGTAATCTTGATAGTTCAATATCGTCCGTACCAAGTTCCACACCCAACCTTTCTCATGATGAGAGTTTTGAGGACAATATAATACATGGGTTTGTAGTTATACAAAACAAGCATAACATGTGCCCTATCTTGCTCAGATAAGAAGTTGTCTATCTGTATGTGTTTTTTATTTAAATTATTATCTCATGAACGGTTGAAAATAAATTCATAAAACTCAGCACGAAAGTTTTCCGTATTGTTTTACACAAAACCGCTAAATTTAATTTCGCTACAGTAATCCGTTTCAAAATGGGGGCGGTTCAAACTATTTAAGGTTGAATACCTGAAAAACTAAAACATTTAGGATGAATTTTTAGATACACAAAATGTAGACAATTTAAAGAAAAAACTAACGGTGTATCACTTGTTATCATTAAGTCGATTTTGACTGAGAAAATACAACAGTTCTGTCTAATAATAAGTAGTTTTCTGTGATTACTATATTCACGGAAAGTGATCGTGGAAACTACTTCAGGCAGAATTATTGCATTTTCTCAGTTGCCCTTGACTCAATGATAACAAGTGATACCCCCGTAAGATTTGTTTTAAAATTGTAATTTGTTTTTGTAAATTAACATAGTTTCGTAAATTGCTTAGTTTTCCAGATATATTAAACTTTTAAAAGTTTGAACCGTCGCCACTTTGAAACGGATAAATTCAGGAAAATTTAATTTTGCGCATTTATGTAAGTAAACCGATATGATGAACTTTGAAACTGATTTTCATGAATTTAACTTAAACCATTAATGAAATAATATTACACACAACTTGTAAACTAAGCAAGGTAGGACACATATATGTTATACTGTTGCGCTTTGTAAACTTTAGTTTAAATAAGCGATGATCTTTTTGGAGTGATAGAGAAAATCTGATTATGGTGATTAAGTTTCGAAACAAATTGTCATCGATAATTCGACAGGAATTCTTGGCCAACTCAATATAATAAGCGTTTTCAGAACCAAGTGTCATGCTAGGTGATAATACTTGAAGAAGTGAAATCAAAAAATTGTTGGGTCTTCTAATTGACGACAAGTTGAACTGGAACGACCACATTAGCAGTATTAGTGCCAAAATTAGCTCAGGTACTGAGAAGTTTGAAGCCATACTGTGGCACGACGATACTTTCAACAGCCTGTTGTTTGCTAGTGCATCATTATTTTTGAACTATGGAGTTTTTCTTTGAGGAAACTCATCAGTTCAAAACACGAAAAGAGTGTTTGTCTTGCAAAAAAGCCATAAGGCTTATTGCGGGGCTACATACAAAACAAAGTTATAAAAACTATTTTCAAGAAATACTTCCGTGTATTTACAAACTTGAAGTGTTGCTTTTTTAAATTCAAACGTGCCAGACAGCACAGGTTAAATTTGTACAGTGAACTTCCCTCACAAACTGGTGCAAATTTCATGGATAAGCTTCTCAAAAGCATTCAAAATTCACCAAACTACAGGATTTTTCAAAACAGTATTTCTATTGTCTGGATCCTTTTACTCGGTGGATGAGTTTTTGCATCATGATACTATTTTCTAATAGAAATGATCTCTTTTTTTATGTGTTTTGTCTTGTTAAATTATTAACTTATTCTTTCAGATTTTTTATTTAAAAAATTTTATGTATTCATGTTAATTATTGAAAGTTGTTCTTCTTCTTGTTTAATTGTATTTTGTAAGTATTGATTAAATGTGTTGTCTTATACTTGATTTACATGACTTGTTTTATAAAAACATTTTTTCAACAAATCCAGTAAGAAATAAATAAATAAATAACTATTTGATTTTTTCTAACAAGAACTATCGAAATTACATTTTCTATTAATTCGGTATACTATTAGCCAAAACAAAATGCCTTTTGTATTATTCGATTAAAAAAAGAAAATGTATTTTTGTGATAAAATGGATTGCAATATAATACAGTAGGCGTGTAAGGGACAGGCAGAGTATATTACGTCGCTCCACATGAGGTGGTGATGTACTCGTAGGCTATATAGCAGTTCATCACTTTACGATTGTAGTCTGGCTTATTTGTTATCGAGTAATAGTGGCAATAACTTTATATATAACAGTATTTTTTATTTAATTTTAGTAATATTTTTAGAAGTTCAAAGAAAATGTTTTAAAAACTGTCAAACCCAATTTGCATTACACAAATAAAAAATAGGAGAAAATGGAGAGGGCAATTGTATAAATACTATTCATTTTGTAAGGTTTTATTAAATATTTAATACACAGTTTATTGAATTGATAACTTCATTAAGCACACATAGATCTTTTTGGATGAGGTAAAATAATATTATGATGCCAGGTTGAACAAACTAAGTATTACACAACTACTATCCTTTATCCTATCGTTTTGACAGTTACACCATTCTATAGGGAAATAAAAGGTTAAAATTTCTTTATAAATGTACGGTTTTTGGATAAGTTATGTTTGAAGTTTTCAAACAGCCGCCATTTTGAAACGCATGATTGGATATAATTGTTTATTTTTTTAAATAGTCCATTTTTAGGTTAAACTTTGTGCAAAGTTTGAACTCAACCAGTTAAAAATTCCTCTAGAAATTAATTATTTTGTAAAAAAACACTAAATTATGGATATCTGGAAAACGAAGCTTTTCCGGACCTATGTTACTTTTTTTGAGATCACTATTATCCGGTGAAGTTGGGCCAAACTTTCGCGAAACACAATGTTCACTTTTTAAATGCTAATTTTTCCCACAGTATTTTGATTTAAAAAGTGTTAACACACCTATTGCATAGTTTTCAGGTTGTATACTATAACTGAATTTTAAAAAAATTATGTGACGGGAGAAGTGTAAACTTATATGGCGATATTCTGATGTCTATAAAATATATTATGGAAATTATATGTTCAATCGGTTGCTATAGTAATGAAAGTAAATACATTTAAGAAACATGTGTTGGTTTATCAGTCTAGGCCTAATATAAAATAATTGAAAATACGGGAGACCCCTGCCTCCTCCGCATGCCAACCCCGTTGGAAAATCCTATACACATAATTATGTTATGTTTTTGTTTTTTTACTAAATATGTAGGATTAATAATAACCCCAAAGCTAAGATTGAAAAGAATGTTAAATGTCCAAAACAAATTATTTCGGATATATTATAACAGCAGTTACAATAAAGGTTAAAAGAAAAAGCAAGACTCTGGTCTACACTTTAATAAAAACCTAACATAAAGGTTATACGGCAAATAATTGCTTCAAAGTTTGAAATCAGCTGTTAATGGAAATATTAAATCAAACAGCTGATTACAGTATCAACAATAAACATATGTATTTATTATTTAGTATGGCGCTCCCATTGCCGTAAAATATTTAGTTTCTTTTTTGATGTTTTTATGTTCAATAGATGCTGCTATGCTTGTATTCAAATGTAATGTTGTGTTAAATTTTGAACGTAATCGGGGAAGAACTTTCAGAGATTTGGGATTTTGAACAAACGAACATTTACATCGTTATTCGTATAGATTGTACATTCGAATCAACTGTTTTATCTGTTATTTTATTTTATTTTATTCTATTCTATTGGTTCCTATGGTAATGAATGTAAATACATTCAATAAACATGTGTTGATTCATCAGTCTAGGCCTAACTTAAAATTATTTTGTGTGTTTAATTTAAATTTTATGTATTTATAATGCATTATTATTATATAAAAATATTAACTTTCTTCACTTCAGTATTAGCTTTTAAAAGGGGTACAAAGATTTTGCTTCACGTATTAATATATAGATAATTTGACAATGTACTATTAACTTGAGATAATTTTGTAAAATTAACTATTTATAAAAAAACACGGAAGAACGATAAGCTTTTAAAATATCTAGAAACTTTACAATTACTGTAATAAAAATGTTTCTGTGAAGTCAGTTTGTGGAGATTTAGAGGAAATCTGGTGAAAGTTAATCGCCTGTAAAAAGAGTTTAACTTCCTCAGGTCATTGTCTTCCTATTCGATTGAAACATTTAACTTCTCCTAAGCCACCAAAGTATTGCATAGTCGTATAAAGTTCATAAAGACGGTTGTGTATATGGCGAACGTACGTATAGGTCTATACTGTGCATATGTGTTCATTATGCCTCTTTAATTATATTGGAAACAAATGAATAAGAACAATATAGCAAAATATAGATCACAGAAACGTTTAATAGCTCGATTAAATCATATCAGAATTTAAATTCGACAAATTCAAACTAAATGTTTTGTTTCGATCAGTTTGCGACGTTAAATAAAAAGTTTTTTGAGTTTTTACTGAGGCGAGCATTATTATGCGTAATTAATTATATGTAAAAAAGAAAGTAGTCGTGGGATGTGTAAACTGTCACAAATAAAAATGGTTGGTTATATTGGTTTAGTCCGGAATTTGATCATTTTAGAGGTATCGCAAATTGAGTAAGCACAATGTCCATTTCATCATAGCGTGACGTGACTCGACATATACAGCTATTCAGTTTAAGCTTTTAAATTCACCACTGCCTAATTTATTTCGTCGATTTCCTCTTTCACGATCAGCTGTTACATTAAACTTCTGGTTCAGATTAGTTCGTGTGTAAACAAAAGAAGAAGAAGAAATCAAACTATTACAATAACTGTCTCGCGTATCGCGTGTTCTTATATTTTACCCCTTCCAAAAAGTATTCGGTGAGCCTAAATAAGTTTTCACTACAAACATTTTGGAATTTTTTAATTACAGCCTATTTATCATAAATTGAAATTTTTTAAAATACAAATGGAATATACTAAAATAAACATTCACATTTAGTTAAAGGTATTGTTTTATTTGAGTAATACCATTTACTATTACGGTTAAACAAGCAAACAGATATTAAATAAATTTATTTTTGTATTCAATCGTGATTTTTTTTTAATTATTGATATATATATTTGGGTAACTATTTTTTTTCAATTGTTAAATAAATATTATTTTACATTCGATTTATCCCAAATTTGGTAAACACGTTAGTTTTCTCTAAGTAGCATGGACGAGTACTTAGCCAATAAATTCAAGAATCAGAAGCACTTCTTTTACCGAAAGTAAAACGTTTTGGGGATTTTTCTTTTTAGAATTAACTTTTGTATTGTTTTTATGTAAAAAAATAATATGATAGATTTTTCTACACCTTTTTTTACACGACCTTGTAGCCCGTCTGTTTTCGCCAAAATCAATCAAAACTTAAAATACCATAAACTTGTTCCCTTGCATTAATAATTACTAAAACAAAATTACTTTCAATTATTTTTAGTATTTTTATAATGAGCTCAATTTTCAACCCTAATAAACCTTATACCAATTGTAATTTTTTAGTAGCTAATAACCTACTCAAATACTAACGTTTTACCCCATTTCCTCGAATCTTACTAACGAATTGGTATTAGTACGTTCGTGCCTGCCAACATGGAAACCCGCTATACTTACTGGAACGGCCAGCTAATCAATAAATCACAATTAACATCGCTCCGGGCGCTGGAACGCGGCGTATAAAGTAATCAAATAAAGTGACTTTTATGCGAACAAATATGCGGGTGTCATAATTCACGTCATGTGTAACTGTGAAACACAGCTTCTGTTTAATGCAAAATTACAGGCGACATGAATTATTTGCAACGGTAACTAAAACTCTAAAACAATCACTGCGTACCTGGAAGCCCTAATACAAAAGGTAAATTTATTTTAGGCATAGCCTGACAAACATAATTAGATAAATATATATAGTTTCTCAATCAATTTGGTCTGTTGTGTCCGGCTTTTATACATATATATTTTTTTTTTTTTCGTAATCAGCACTATCGCCTTACTACAGCCGAATTTCCTTATTCAGGAATAACTAGTGTTAAATACTGGGAGTTTCCTATGAATTTTGTTCCTTGTTCTGGGAACTGTGCAAAAATAACTTTGCACAAGATTATATTAAATTTAATTGCCTTTCGAATGATTTAACTCAAAAAAATTTCTTGGTGCTTATAAGTAGTAGAAATTGCACAATTATCTTACATGGATAGTGAAAGAAATCATTTATCGGAAGTTTTATATGAGTTTTGTTCCTTGTTCCGGGAACTGTACGAAAAAAAACCTCTGCACAGGATTATATTACATTTAATTGCCTTTTGAAATAGTTAACTCAAAAATTGTACTTGGTGCTTATGAGTGGTAGAAATTGCGCAATTATCTTTCATGAATAGTGAAATAAATCATTTATCGGGAGTTTCCTATGAATTTTGTTCCTTGATCTGGGAACGGTGCAAAAATAACTTTGCAGAAGATTATATTAAATGTAATTGCCTTTCGAATGATTTAACTCAAAAATTGTAGTCAGGCATATTATACTCCTCAAATCCCTACACAAAAACAATTAAACTGTATAACTTCGCCATTTTAAATCGGAACGAAAAACAAAAAAACATTGTATCTGAAAAATCCTACTAGGACCCTATCACAAAAAAATCAAAAATTTTTAAGCATATTTATTACCACTTATCAATCCGTGAATAAAACATAAGTATGTATATTATATATTAATTAAATTTGGGTATTACCTTAAAATTGTCTGAAACGTAAAGAAAGCCCTAGCCTCCTCCGACCAACCGTTTTCAAATTGGATCGAGTGTAATAATAGAAATTATGAGAAACTAAACATATAAAGTCTTATGTTGACACTCTGAATCTATCACGGTTCATAAAGCAACACATTTTTGACGGAGTTAGTCGTCGTTTGCAGCTACACGAGGGATTATTTAAAGTAATTTAACACAAATTAGTTCCATCATAAAGAAACTTTTAATTGAAAATTAATTATCTTAACATTCTAAGAAAATTAATTTATTTTAAGCTATTGAAGATGACTAATTGAAGAAATTAATTGCGTAATTGCTTTTCTTTTAAAGTTTTGTCGTGGATCAAGATAGGAAGATGACACCAGAAAATATTAGATTTTTAATGCTTAATCTACTGTAAAAAACAAACAAAATTTTATTTACGTAATCTTTGAACGTACGTGTATTAATATTCAATTAAAAATATATATTTTTGTTCGGTTCAAGTACAAAATCATACATACAAAAAGCAAAAGTTATTTTTTAAACTTTGATTGTTTTAAGTGTTGAAACAACAAAACATGTATCGTATGGAAATAAATTAAATTTTAAAATTAATTTAATAATTAATAATAATTATTAATAAATTTTAATGTAAAATTGCATAAACTCCTGGCATAAACTTCAGTATATTTGATTATTGGGTCAAAATATACTATGGGTATGTATTGTGTCTGTCTGTATGTAATTCGTATTTAAAATTAGTGTTAAGAAAACTGCAGAATGAATTTAAACAAAATGTTTACTCTGGCTAGGACCTAGGTTGACAAAAATCTTTAAGCCATTATTTTGGTCAGTTTCAAAATGCTGGCCGTTTACATTTGTCAATATAATATTACAAAAAAAAAAACGAACCAATTGGCAAAAATGTATAAGAATTATATTTTGGTTTATTGTCATTACGAATCCAAAACAGGTTGTTTTTTTTTAATCCAAGTGGAAACTAACCAAATTATGGGCATTTTTTCCCATGGCCATTATTTTTACTCTTCGCTAAACAGTAATGAGACAACAATTGAATAAATTACGAATGTAGTGTTTGGGACATACTCTTTAATTGCAGGTTGTTCTCCTTTATCATATTTGATAAGAACTCTTCACTACAGTTATGGCAGTTTACAAAACTCGGAATTTCATGGTGTAAAATTATCTCAATTATTATAGTTATTTAAGTGAAACTGTTTTTAAATTTGTGTAACATTGTCATAGTTAAATAATTAAAACAGTACAATCATTGTTTTATAAATATTTCTTGTGATGAAATTAAACTTTAAATTGCAGTGTAAGTCTCTAACCCTGCAATAGTCATTTATTCCATAGATTGTCACGCATTCTCATTTCAGTAAGTTTACAGTCAGGGTTACGTCTGTACCCCTCTAGTTTCCGCCTTTATGAAGCTGTCCTATATTTGCTACTAGAAGAATGAAATGTACACAAACTCAATGCTAGTCGTGCACAGCCCTGCCACTTGTTCTAGCTTTGTTACTTCTATTGTATGTTCAGTTTTCCTGTAATATATTTAGTACGGTGTTAAATGGTTTGGATGGCGGGTTCAGCTGACTAATGACGCTCACATATCTTAAGCTGTTACGTTCCCATAGTTTATGTTCTAAACCAATCACACATTTTATATCAATCATGCCTAACGTGACCTTCTAAATGAGTTTGTTAAAATTGAGGAGGTGAAGATATTTTGGTATATTGAAAGTTATCTGGTTTATATTAAATTCTATTGCATAATATACACAGCCAAAGATTTGCCTTGTTCGTAAGACAACATGGAGTTCTCAACCTGGTAACTTACAATGGTCATTGAAGTCTGTGCATAGAGTTTGAAACCACCCTGTATTATATGAGCGTGTTAATAATACTAAGATAACGCGTTAACTATTGTATTTGACAATATTCGTACTGAGTAGTAGATTATAGTCAGATGGTCAGATTAGACATTCTAATTTCAAGTATACGGAAGAAGGAAATCATTATTTCACGTAATGGCAAGAAATTGCGTGTTTCAAGTCATTCCGTTCCCTTGGCCTACTTTGAAAATATAATTTGGTTAAAGTTTCTCCTATTGATTCAGTTGCAGAAATGACTTACAACGGAATGGTATGGATTATACATTGTCCATTCATCTTTGTATGTTCATTAAATGCATGACCAACGTATTCGATGCGACGAATAAAATAAAATAAATTATCTGGTAAATTAACGAAATACTTAATTAAAGACAGACGCAAATTTACTTTGACATTATAAATAATATTATACATATTATGTATATAATATGCGACCCTTCGATGATTCGCTACTGCTTGATTTGAGATTAAATTCACAAACACAATGTAGCGAGTGCATTAATTTTGAAGTGGCTTTTAGCAAATCATATTCTTATGATCAGAGCACATAGTAGAGCGTGTAATAAAACGTATGGGAATTTAATGTAAACGCAATTTTTTTTATATGGGTATTTGTCCCATTTCATTACTTTGACTTAAGTAATCGAATTTCTAATAGTTTTTTTTTATCACTTAATAATAGTATTACATAATTATATCTAATAGGAAAATAGTGCAGTTTTTATTTATTGTATAGGGGTAGCTACCCAAGTTTAATATCTTTGATTGCGATGACTACATTCTCTAAACAATCATGATACTAATATGTGCAAATTTGTAAACGATTAGTGAAATTAGTTAAGCAGTAGTTGATTATATAGACAAAGTAACTGTTTGAATTATTATTAGCGATTTTCCATATGAAAAGATGAGCTATTGCAGCGACCCTTATGGTGAGACCTAAGGTAGGAAGTAGTAAATTAGCACCGATCATAGTTCCCAGAACACGTTTTGGGGTGTCGCATATACATGTGGTCGCACTCTATCGGCCACATTTCTCGTTCGATTTGGTCCTAATTTGGTACACACGTTCTTTGTGTAAATAGTTCGGACGATTTTGTTATCCAAAACAAATCCGACAACCGGAAGCACGTTTTTATTACTGGAAGTAACTATTATTTTTTAGACTTTTCGTACAAGAATAATGTTTTTATTGTTTTATCTGAAAAAAATAAATGTAGGATATTATTCTGCACATTTGGTTTTTTACACGACCTTATAGCTCGCTTCTATCTCCCCAAATCAATCAAAACGTAAAATACCATAAAATTACCCGGTTCAGTCCACGTGGGGCATCTTCTGCTCCGAGGCCGACTGCCGAGTTGTGGTCCTTAATCCATAACACGACCTTGAAAGGTAGAATTGCAAAATTTGAGAGTTTTTCCGCTGCGAGTGGAACGAAGCTAGAAGATTAGATGCAAACAAATTCAACTAATATATTTCGTATATAAATTTAATTTTGTAAATTCGCTAAACTTACTTCAGCTGCGGTTCAGCTGCGAGATCGAATTATTTAATTTAGGGCAGTTATCCTATTTCATCCCTTTGACCTAACGTAAATGTAAATGTTTTTTTACATCACTTATATTTGTATATCAAGAATAATGCTACACAATTTTAGCTTTATAGCTTGTAGGAAGTTAGTTCAATTGATAGGCCTATTAATTGTAAGGGGTGGCAACCCCGTCTTAACCCTTTAGACTGTATTAATCGTAATCTCCAAGCACCACTGGCATTCAAATAGATAAACTGTAAGATTTTATTGAAATCTGTAGAATAGTTGTTGAGCCTATAGAGAACAAAGAAACGTGAATTTTTATATATACTTATAGATATATATATACATAGAATGATTCATAATTGCAAGGAAATATCTTTTGGGGAGTGATCCTGTAGATAAAATAAGCTAAAAACGCTTATACACATAAGTCTGGAAAATATTCATCTTCCATCTTGCAGCCATCTCAAGATATTTGTAATTAACAATTTTGAATGATCACCATTTTGAAAATTTACATGATCAAGTTTTAGTTAATTTTATACTAATAAAACTCAACAAATTTGGGTTTACTAAATTTGAACTTTAAATCGTAATAATTTCTAAATATTTCATAGATGTTTCTAAAGAAACATAAATGATGAACAGACGTAAAACTGAACGTTTTAAGAATTTTATTTTTAACGTTTTTGTTTATTTGTATCATTAAAATCAGCTGCCGATGATTGCCCTGCCAATTTTGTAACCTCTCTGAACACCAAATTTGTAAATAAATAAATTAATAAAACATGGTTTAAACTGAAACTAGCGAAACTTTTAGATTAATAAATAAAAACAAGTCAATCTTCATAAAATAATCTTCATCCTACTCGATCTATCTACCTTTAAACAGAGAGATAAACAACACCTTAACCCAGGGGTCATCCGAACAGTTTGTCTTGAGTGACGCGTCGACAATGGAAAACTGATTTCCAGTTTGTATTTTTAACTTATTTCAATTCAAGGTTATTATAATTGCAATCCTTAAAAAGTTTCTCCGTGGTTTTTTCTCATAAAATATTACATTTGTATGCCCTCTTTAAAAACCTAACTGCAGAGGGAAATATTGTTGAATATAGGGGCACCAAGCGGTTTTTGAGGAGGTAAAATATACGAACTCGCAATAAACGAGACGCTTTGCGTTTTTTGATTTCGTCGATGATCTATTCTTTTTCATTGGTTTACACACGTACCGATATAAACCATAAGTTTAACGCAACAGCTGATCGTAAAAGAAGAAAAAATAGACGAAATAAAAGAGGCAGTGGTAAATTCAAAAGCCTACTCTATAGCGCTGTGTGTTTAGTCACGTCACGCCGCCAATGAAAATGACATTGTGCTTCTGCATTTTGTGAGTTGTGCTAAAATAGTTTTTTTGGTACACAATTGAATTTGCACTTCATAATTGTAGTGTATGTTGTTTTAAATTAGTTTACTTGGTTAAACCTCATTAGTTCTTTCACATGTTTTTAAATTTACATTTCCTAACTTGGTTACGATGGTAATCAGCATTAAAGACACGTGTGTTGCTTCAATACAAATCAGCTGTTTGAGGAAACAATATAATATATAGTACCAGAGGTTTGGCTTTTAATGCAATCAGCCTCTTGTTTGATTTTAATTAATCCATAAAAACTCTCAGTTGTGAAGAATAGTTACCTGATTCTAAATTGGTCAAATTGGTTGCAAATAAACGAGTTTTGGTTCAATCATAACCTAAAATTATTTTCAGTTTTTGATCCAAATCGGCTGTTTTATTTATAATATGTAAAAACAGATTTTTGAATTGAATTATAATAAAGTAACAATTTTAGGTTGATTTTTGTTTGTGTTTGCTTTTAGTTGGTTGTGAAGAATAATGAACTGGTTCAGTTGCTTTATCTCTTATAGGGCTGGGAGTGAATGCTTTATTAGTGCGTATATTACCATACAGGAATATAACTTCAAATTTGAGTATTTTTTTAAAGTGAAAACTAGGCGCACCACGTCCAAAAAATGTTGCGAGAGGTGAATCGAATTTTACCGTCACACATTTTTCCATCACTCTTTACTGTATATAGTACACATGTGTATACATTCAGAGTATATAGTTTATTACTTGGTAATATCTCTGAAATGGACGTTGTGCTTCCTCATTGCGTAACTTGTTTCAAAATAGTTTACTTGTTAATACATATGAAATGGGCATTGTGCTTCCTCATTTCGTAATTTGTTTTAAAATAGTTTACTTGGTAATACCTCTGAAATCTACATTGTGCTTCCTCCTTTCGTAATTTGTTTTAAAATAGTTTACTTGGTAATACCTCTGAAAT
>JAGFPH010001823.1:53339-64585 GCA_018207615.1 Philaenus spumarius
TATGATGTAAAATAGTAAACTGAAATAGTAAAATGTTAAATAGTAAACTGTAAAACAGTATGGTGTAAAATAGTAAACTGAAATAGTAAAATGTTAAATAGTAAACTGTAAATAGTAAACTGAAATAGTAAAATGTTAAATAGTAAACTGTAAAATAGTATAATGCAAAATAGTAAACTGAAATAGTAACATTTTAAATAGTAAACTGTAAAATAGTATGATGTAAAATATTAAACTGTGAAATAGTAAAATGTTAAAGAGTTTGTACATCAAATATTTTTACTTAGACGAGTACTTTATGTATATATATAAATATGTATATACGTATAAATTTCATTCAATCCCTATAAAATATTTCATAATCATTACAAAAATGTAGTCTGTGTAAATGTTAACACAAACTAAATTAACATGAATGGAAAATTACATAATTGATTACCAATAGACACTGTTAATAATTTCGAACAAAATTAATTTCAACCTAAAACAATTTAATATTTTTGTATACATTTTATCATATTTCTCCTTCATGTATTCTCAATTTAAAAATTATAAGGCTATTTCAGGGCACCAGTATAGTTTTGGTCGTTACAAATAGCTCGTATATAAAAGACGACAAAGTTTGTAAATTATTCTGAATAACTAATAAACGTAAATAAATAGCATTTTAAAAAGGGCAAGGACTGACAAAAGTATGTAATCAGATAATGTAAATAAAGACGAAACAAACATATTACTATACAATTATAACAGTAATGTTAAATTTGTATTTGAAACTATTCAAAATCTGATTTAATCGCCTGTAACTGAAATAGATTTGCCACTTAAAGTAAATGTTTTGTATTAATTACCACGTTTTTCTAGGTAACTGTTTACGGCGTCGACCCCCCTAAATTGAAACCCGAGTCACGAATTCCGTTTTCAACTCCTCCGACCCACGTTTCGACCATTAACCTTGAACGTTTTTAAAACTATTTTTTGTCGTGCTTTCGTAATCATGGTAAATTTTATTAGGAAAACGAGCACTGCACAAAACTGGGATTATGTGTATACAATTTGTAAAAACATACAGTTTAAATTGAATACCACAGCAAGTTGTACAACTAAAGATTTAGTGATTTATTTTCCGTTTATATTATTCTTTTTCTTTTTACTATAAATTATATTTCAACTGCTGTTGCTATGGAACCATGAACGATACAAGGTGTTTATTTAGCAAGATTAAATTAACTAAGTTAACTTGGTTTACTTATTTTTGAGTTAATCAGCAAATTTTTAAACAATAGCTTTCTTAATATTCTGCTTAATGTATGCATTCACTAGCATTATCAATAGATATACCTTTATTATTTCTTGCCTTAAAAAAATACTGTAAAATCCAAAAAAAAAAAATAATGTACAGCTTCGAAAACATGTTTGAGATCTAATCTTATTTATAATACAAGTATTTTATTAATATTAATATTATAAAGAGGTAATTTTCGTTGGTTTGTTTATATGTAGGGGGTAATCTCTGGAGCTACTGAACCGATTCTGTACTAATATTATAAAGAGGTAAAATTTATTTGTTTGTTTGTATGTAGGGGACAATCTCTGGAACTACTGAACCGATTTAAAAAATTGTTTTACTAATAAAAAGCTACACTATCCCTGAGTAACAAAGGCTAGAATTCATTTTGATAAAACATTTTTATTCCAATATTTGTAAATTTAGTCAGAAAAAATGCTTAGGTTAGGCCTAGTTTGATGAACCAACTAATTATACTTCTTGGATGTATTTACATTTATTACCATAGCAACCTATTGAATAAAATAACATATAAAACAGCTGTTTTCTCTAATATTTCCATTAACAGCTGATTTCAAACTTTGAAGCAATTATTTGTATTTCTAACTTTTAGGTCAGGTTTTTATTGAAGTGTAGACCTGAGCCTTGCTGGTTCTTTTAACCTTTATTATAACTGCTGTTATAAAAACACACGAAATAATTTGATTCGAACATTTAATATTTACCACGTATTAACAATTATGCACCTTTATTATAAAGAAATCGACATGGTTATGTGTATCAAAGGTTACAACTGGGTTGGCGTGCGGAGCACGCTGGGGATTCCCCTAGTATTATAATAACTCAGCATAGCTTTAAACTTTTGGTGCACCCTGCACCTATTGATAAAGAATATTTATGATAATCCATCTGACCGATGTTATTGCTGTTTGTTTTAAATTAAAATCAATGTTGTCATTATATTGAGAAATTTATCAAATGTAATTTTTATTTCATCGATACATTTATAAGGGCCTTTTTTAGGATAAAACCTTTTGATACTAATTTCTGGAGATATAATATAGGCCAATTTTAATGCCGTTTCTTTTAAATTAAATACATTTTTATCATTATTATCAAACAATTTTGACATGTAATTCATTTTATCGTAAAAATTTATAAGTGCACTTATGTTTTTTTGTTTGTTTTAGTTTAAAACCTTTTGTTATACTCATTTCTGGAAATATACAGGCCGATTTTAATGAGGGGTGTTTAAAAAAATCAGTGGTCTTATTATTATGAAAAATTATAAAATATCATTTTTATTCCGTCGTTTTAATTATAGGTAAGGGGGCATTTTCGGGTTATTTTGGTTTTAGGTCAACGCTCTTGATATTTATTTCTGGAGCTATACTGGTCTGGTTTTAGTGCAGTTTGTTTTAAATGAAAGAAAATACGTTCATTTTGATCAATAAATAATGGAAACTAATTTTTAAATGATACTTACAAGGGAATTTGTTTTTAGTTTCGTGGTTTTAGGCTATAACCCTATTGGTACCTACTTCTGGAGATTCATTTTGTCCTAGGAAATTTTTTACCAACCCTTATGAAACAGTCTCGGGAAGCTTTTGTATATAGTTGAGGATATTATTTTGATCCGACTGAATATGTAAAGTTGCCTATTTCTAAAGCAAACAGAGCAATAATTAGACGTACGGCCACTGTCATCCTGAATTGAAACAACGGAGTTCAGTTCCAGTTTAATTAAATATTTTTACTTCGAAAGCATATCTATTAAAATTTTTGTTTAAGAGTTTGGATTTATTTTTTGCTGTCAAGTCTCATAAATAAGTTCGGGAAGAATATGCGTGCTTAGCAAGTCAATCCCTTTCTATGTTTTATTTTTTATTTTTAACAATGGTGAGAATTATTAATCATAACCTCAAATTTCAGTCCAGATTTCGAAAAACAAATTATTAAGTTTACTGTAGTGTTTATGTGGAATAAACTAAAGTTAAAAGTAATTGTTTGTCTTTTATTTCTTAAAAATTTGTACAAATACAAAAAAAAATGTTTTAATTTTTATATATAAACTTTAAAAGTTTTGATTTTTTTTGGAAAGAAGCGATCTATAAGGTCGTATAAAAAAAAAATGTGCAGAATAATATCATAAGTTTATAATTTTAGATAAAACCATAAAAAGTTTCTTTCTTGTAAGAAAAATATCAAAATAGTTAATTCCTGTCGGATTTTGTTGGCTTAGACAACCAACGTGTGCACTAATTTTGAACAAGCCGGACTTAAAATGCAGCCGTTAGAGTGCGAGCGAACACATTATACATAACACTTTTTAATTACCCCAAAACCTGTTCTGGGGACCATGATCGGTGCTCATTTACTACTCCCGACCTTACGCCTCACCATAAGTGTTACTTCAACAGCTTTTCTTTTCTAAATGCGCTAGTAACTTCTGTTTTACAATACAACTTAATTACAATTTGTTTGTTTTCTTTTGCTGTAATTTCGTTCAAGTAGTGTTTTACAGTAGGCCTATTTATAGATCTTAATCGTTTTTGTAACGAGAGATAAGGTTTCGTAACCTATATTTTACGTTTCACATTAATATATATATTAAAAAATTAAATAATGGTCAAAGAAACGACTTTTAGAAAAACACATTGAAAAATTTATTTTTTTACCAAAGAGTTTTTTAAAACTTTGAATCTTTTTGATTGTTACTAAAATTGTAGAAATCGGTGCAGTAGAAATCTATAAATAGGCGAACAGCAAAAAATCGTATTCTTTTACGTAATAGGTTAAATTACATTTGAAAAGGAAGAATAGTTCTTTTATAGTTGAAAAAGAATTACAATAGTAATATGCGATGCGTTTTTTCTTCTATAACAAGCAAAAACATTTTCGCTCATTTGACTGACGATAACTTAAAAACTGATTTTTTATTCAAAAACTGATTTTACCATTTTTTTCGTCCCATTTACATTAAAATCGTGTATCTACTAGCTTCCCATTTTAAAAAACGAAGTTCACTGTGCAAAAAGGGCTTAGCCAAGATGACGGACAAAAATTTCAAACTCACCAAAAAGTGGTTATTTTATGGCCGTGAAAAACTGCATTTATTTCTATCCGATAAGACTCGTACATTTTGATATATTAAGCCTGTATACATTGTTGGCCGTACGAGTAAACAAACATTTGGTTTTACTTATTTCAACTAAGATCAGGTACAGTACTAAGTCATATACTATGATGTACATTTATAAAACACAACAATAGAATGGAATATCGAGTTTGGATTTGATCGATGCGATGTTTGCAACCGGAAATTAGAGATCCTGGCCAGGAAATACGCCGTATATTCAGGATAAGTGGTTACATTCGCTGAAGAAAAGAATAGTTTACACGCTTTTACGAGTGGCAAGTAAATACATGTTGTTTGTCTATAACCACTTAGTAGATCTGTTAGATGTTTACTTACATGTTCTGGATTTAACAATATTTTAGTGGGTCTTTACATACCCACAAAATTTTAATGTCGTTTATAGTATGTAAGTTTAACTTTAGTTTAAAGTATAAATAATAGTAATATTCAAGTTTGTTTGCTGTGAAAACTTCTTTAGGCGCGTTGAGCGATTTTTGGATGGGTTCAATCTTGTGAGTTCGCGTCATCAACATGCTAAACATGCTAATGCTAACAATATATCTGTAGCTATAAGTATGACGTGTTGAGCTTGGCCAGCAGTGAAAGAAAGTATATACTATATTACGTGGGCGACCAAGCATCCGCATACTGAATATACAATATGTGTATTTTTCGATCTTACGTGCATATAAACTGTTTATAAAAAAAAAATTAAACATAACTGTAATTAGTTCCAACATTTTATTAGAATATTTTTGCAGATATAAAACCTAGCGCATTCGAATCCTGACATCCAAAAACATCTATAGGTACATGTGGGTTATGTAACCTATCCAACGAATAGGCTATATTTGATATTGTTTATGTATTTTAGAAGTAACGAATAATAATTATAATCGTTAGATAATCTATACAGTGTTGCCTTTATAGAAATGGAAAGAATGCAGAAACTGGTAAAAAGTTTTTCAGAACGGTTAATAACAGCACAAATATAATGTTTTAGTTATGTTTGGTGTTTGAATAAAGAAATAAGCTGAAAATTATACCACCTGATTCATTGTTAGTGATTTATGTTTGTTAAATAGTATATAAACATCTTATATACTAAATAAAATTAACAGAATAACATCTGTTTTTAAAACATCTTAATTGTATCCATAAAGTATCTATTCGCCTATACTTAGTGACTTCAAAGGTGGTATATAAAAAAAGTTCATAGTTTAAATTGTATGCGCATTTTCCCGACTTTATGCGCATTTTTGCAGACATAAGACCAAGCGCATTCGATTCCTGACGTCAAAAACCCCTATATGCAAATTTTTATTAAAATCGTTAGAGCCGTTAGCGAGATCCCCGAAATAAATTTATAAACAAATATACAAGAATTGCTCGTTTAATAAGATAAGATTATAGTACTGGTGCTCATATAGGCATATATACACGAAAACATTTGTATATACCTGACTGTAAGATATGCGCGTTGGACGCTTTTTGGACACTGAGATGGCCACTACAGAGCAGAAATGCTTCCATTCACGGATTCAACGTTGGGACAAGTGCACAGCCAGCTAAGAACTAGTATTTTTAAATATTTACAAAATTATCTCTTGAAAATAAAAAAGGTAATAGTATACAAAGACTGGGTCAACTTCAAATTATATGATATTTTAATCAGACAATATATTTAAGAAGACTACGTCTCAGAAACGTTATATGTAGACAATAATTAATACACAAACTTATATATGTTTACACTTTGGAAACATTCTGTGGCTAAAGACTGACAAATAACTAATTTTCTGGCTATATTGTGCGATCAGAAAATTCAAAGTCCAGCTTTAAGTGTTGTTCAATCAGTCTTATATTAGTTGTCATAAAGTTAATCAGTTTTTTTTTTGTTTTGTTTTTTTTTTTTGTAAATTTTGTATAAACATATATTATATATATATGTTAAGTATATTAATTAATGTCTACTATTATTATTATTATTGTCGGACTACAAGGAAAACATTAACTTATTCGTGCTATCAGTGAGGTTTACGACGGTAAAAAAAACCCGACGAATTGGACACTTCAGCTACACAGCACTCTGATACAGAAAGTGATCCAGACGACTTTTAATGTAGGTAAATTTTTTCATTATTAATGATTTCCGCCATAATTTTTGTTTTTTGTTTTTTAGTTAGTTATTCTTAAATATATTGTCTAACTAAAATGTCATACAATTTTTATTTGACCCAGTCTTTGTATAGTCTACTATTACCATAAAAAAATTTCACTTTGGTGGTTTTTGCCATTAAAACTTTGAACAATACCCTGAAAGCATTAATGGATCCAACTCTCTTGTTTTTTTACTATCGTAAGGCGTTTAAGTTGATCAGTTAAAAGGAGAGCGTAAGCCAGCCTAATACAAGAAAATAGATTTTCAGTTACTCTATATTTCTACAAACAATTTAATTTCATTTCATTCCAATCTGATAAGTATTCCTGATGTATAAGAAGTGTTTATTGCAAGGACACAACATTATCTAAAATACCAGATGAGGCAGCATACATGGTTTTAATGTATTACACATTATATGCCTATTGTGAAATTGAAGTACACCTAGGCATATTGATGAAAAGCTCTTTAAACAAATAAATTGAAACCAAATTTATATAAATATGGCTTTTTGTAAAATAACACGGTTCTTTTCTAATACGTTTACTGGAACAACTAAGAGTCACTAAAACCATTTTGTTTAGTTTCCTGCATCAGGGTAAGTTACATGTAACCTAAATGTTCACTGTAAGGTAGACACTAAATGATAAATATAAATACTAATGCGATATCAACTTTACTTTATCACACACCACGGTATGATTAAAACGGCTATTGGAAGCAATCCGTAATTGAAAAACAAATATTCTATCGCAGACTACAATGAGTTGTTTAAGGTATACACTCACAAATCCATCTTAGGTTTATTTTGAAAAGTATATTTATATATGCATCTTATGTTTACTTTATATAGGTTATGTCTGTAGTATCTTTTAGAAATAACTGTAACGTATACAGTATATGCGAATAAAACTAGTACATTTAGTTAAGCTATTTAAATAAAAATAAATAAGTACAACTTACGTGTAATTTGATGGTAGATCAATAAATCACTTCAGATCGTGCGAAGAAACACAGAACTTCGCACAATAAAACAATTATAATACTAATGTGGTTGCAAAATACACTCAAAGAACATAACCTCAAATACCTACACCGAGTACAAGCACTAACTGAAACAGATGACTCATTGTTGAAGGGGATGGCATTGCTAAACATTTGATAAGCTTAATTTTATTATTTCAAGACATTAGAAATTGGTTGTAAATAGATAGTAAATCTTTGTTAGTAGTTCTGTACATACGCGATAGAGTGTGTTACTGGTCACTCTTAAGATTGTCTGTATTGTGAACTGTAAATAAAACGAATAACTAAAATATTATGTAGCTTTACGGTTAAGTAAACTGACATTTTATCGTTTATTATTTTTACTCCAATTTAATAGTTGCTTGTAAACACAAAATACTTCCGACTTTTACAAGTTGAGGTTGGCACTAAATATAAATCTTGGGATGTATTGCATACTTTTAATACAGTATTTATGTATACGTATACATAAATAAATTTTAAAAATGACGCGACGGAAGGCTTGGGAAATAAATATTTCAAGGTTATGGTAACAACCATTATGAGGGGCTTATGATTTACGATGTGCTTTTCTTTGTAGAATAATATTCTGGGAAGACGTTACTTTCGTCAAATTGACAGTTAGAAAGTTTGAAATAAACGATTCAATTACCTAACCAGCTTAGCAAAACAATTTTAAGTTAGGCCTAGTTTATTTTAATTGTCTTGACGGCAGTACACAAATGTAATTTTTGTTTTTTGCACATCTATGACCAAAGTACTTTTAGAATTATATAAGATTAATTCCTCTCCTTTTATAATAAATAGGAATACAAATAAAGTAGGTACACTACAAATTTCTATGCTCACGTGTTAGCATAATGATTCTATGTAAGCTTATTACTTTCGCCGTAGTAAAACTATTCACCTTTTTTTATATATAAACTTCATTAGGTATAACAGTATCAGGTCATTAACCGTTCTAGGCCAACATAAGTTTGTTTTATAACTTTACTATTGTAAAACTTTTAAACTCTAATTTCGGAAAAGTTCCTTCTTACTTCGAATAAAATAAATCCTTTGGGGTATTTTTTAAAAAAACGTTGCACAAAAATGCCAAGTGGCATATATCGTCTATCTAACAATAAACAACTTTACTTTAAGCCGAATGGAATTTATCGCTATTGGTTTGTAGAAAGAAAATGGAATAAAATTATATAAGTTTATATTTGTATTTGTTTACAATTAGCCGAAGTTTGTAGTGTTATTAATTAAGTGTTGGTTTATCAAGTAGAACAATTCCATTAGATATGCAACTTATCATTTATCAAATAAACTAAGTATAGGTTTACTCTAAAGTTCACCAATAGTAGGATATTACTGCCGCAGTCATTCCGAGTTCAAATAACAAACTGCGGGAAATAAATCTTGACTATTTCTCAAGAAAAATAAATTGCTCGGACTCATATTTTGCCAATAACAGATATTTGAAATTAACTTTACAAATGGACCAGTTTCACTTTATCGAAAATGAACGTCTTAATGTGGGCAAAGTTTTATATTTTATAAGCATATTTCTTAGAGAAAGAAAACAACTTTTGGCTAGTACAAGAAAAATTTTAATTTAGAAAAAAATTATTTACGTTCCGTTTATGATTAAGTTTAAAGAAATATTCTTGATCATTTCTATATATTTTGTCCTAATAAACCGTAATGTAAAAAGCGCGATTGGGTCAAAAATTTAAATGTTCCCCCAGCTACTACTAAAAGAGGTCTTTTCGGCCTCATTAGTATTGTAGAAAGAACAATTTATCATCTAAACAGTTGCAATTTGTTTAGCAAACAACACGTTTTCTTGAAATTATAACGTCCTGACCATGTCGAGAGCGAGTAACAGTATAAGGGGCAGGAAAACTGTGTCCGTATTTTATTTAAGATGATAACGGGAATGCTGGTAGGTTACTGAGAGAATATCCTTCAACGTTTTTCAAGAAATGTGAAGAGGTTTTGTCGTCCTAGAAATCCGTGTTTTGATTCACAGTGGTTCCACTAAAATGGCGCTACCAACCACCTTTATGTAGCCACTATCGCTTCGCTTCATAGAAAGTTTTACAACCGCCTGAGTTCCTGAGGAACAAACTAAAATCATAATAACATAGACCTACCTTATTTTAAGTTAATAGTAGCACTTTTCTCTGGAGTACTGGCTGCATGTATCGCTGCCACAGGTAGCATCATCAGGCCAGCTAATAACATTAACACTATTGTTCACACAAACATATATTATACAGGATGTCCCATAAGCAAAGTGAAAAACTTCGGAAAATGGTTCTATGTGTCAAAATAAGAAAAACGTTCATATAAACACAAACCCGAAAAGGCTTCGTTTTGCAGATATCCGCCATTTTGTTTTATGTACAAAATAATTCATATCTAGAGAACGATTTAACCGACTGGCATGGAGTTTAACATACCATCATATACCTTAAGAAAAATAAGCGATTATATCCAATCATGCGTTTCAAAATGGCGGCTGTTTGAAAATTTTAAACCTTAATTATCAAAAACCGTACATTTTAACAAAACATGTCAAGGCACCTTTTTTAGCCCTTTTGATTCTCTATCGGGTGGTGTAACTGTAAAAACAATGGAATGAAGGATAATACTTAAGTTATGTGTAATAATTGGTTTGTTCAACCCGGCATCCTATACCGACACAGTAAACACAATACTGTATGTACATTTGCTGTTATTATCTTTAACTCACTTATTACCATTCATCCGATTGTTTTGACAATTACATCATCCGATAGGAAATCAAAAGGGCCACAAAAAATGTGTCTTGACATTTTTTATTATTACGTACGGTTTTTGAGTAATTAAGGTTTGAAATTTTCAACCAGCCACCATTTTAAAACGCATTATTGTATTTAATCGCTTATTTTTCTTGATATATGTAAGTTATCATTGTTAGGTTAAACTTCATGCCAAGTTTCAACTCAATCAGTCAAACCGTTTTCTAGATATGAAATATTTTGTACAAAAAACAAAATAGCGGATATCTGGAAAACGAAGCGTTTTCTGGTCTATGTTAAAATGTACTTTTTTCTTATTGTAACCCATAGAACCATTTCCCGAACTTTGGCACTTTATTTATGGGACACCCTATACTGTATATCGTACTAATACAAAATTAATAATCTTGCAGAAACGGCACTCGTTAAGTAAGTTCCTAGCAGGCTACTTTTTTCACATGTTATCTAGCTGGAGTGTACTAGAAGAGTATTACTTTAAATATTGCTTTTCTGATATCTACTTCGTACCTTATTCTGTTGTTCGATTATCAAGTCATACATGCAGTTGGAGGTGAAATATAACTCATTTAAACATTTAAAATCTCTGCAAATTTAACAAAAAAAATTAAATAGTGTGCTTAAGACCACACGTTGGAAGTGATAACTTCTATGACCAATTTATATTTTTTTGTCCGTACTAATATTAGAGGAGGAGGAATAAGGATAAAATAATTTAAAACATTAATGACTTTGCTGACTTTGGTATTTAATATACATATAACACAAATATCATATATATATATATATATACATACATACTATATCTCGAGCGGTGACGGTCGCGAGTTTGATGCTTTT
>JAGFPH010001823.1:95718-132136 GCA_018207615.1 Philaenus spumarius
ACCACGATTTGTCATCTGACCACACGCCAGTGATTTTAACAGTCAGTGAATCAATAATACAGAAACCAAATCTCCCAAGACTATGTACAAAGAAAACAAACTGGGACAAGTTTAGAGCAAAGTTGCAGATGTACTTGGACCCTGAAGTTCCACTTGAAACCAAGGAAGAGATTGATTGAGGGGTCGAACAATTCATTGCTGACATACAGCAGGCAGCAGAAGAAAGTACACCACCTCAAAGTCGAAACATTGGATTGGATACGAGTTACCCAATGGAGATCAGAGAGCTGGTTCTAGAAAAAAGACGCGCTCGAAGAAAGTGGCAGCAATCCAGATATCCAGACGATAAAGTTAGATTTAATCGACTCAGTAATCAACTGAAAAAACGTATCAAGGAAATTAAAAATGAAGCGTTGTGTAAATTTCTCAGCAATTTAACTGCTGATGAAAACACAGAATATTCACTTTGGAAGGCTGCTAAAAAAAATAAAGAGGCCTAAAATTCAAAATCCACCATTAAAGATGGAGAATGGTTTGTGGGCCACAAACTCTATGCAGAAAGCGAATCTGTTTGCTAAATATCTAGCCGGTGTTTTTAGTCCCTTTCCAAAAAGTACAGATCAGGAAAATATCAGTTCTTTAGATAGAAATGACAAAAAAGACATCCAATTCGTGACCCTAAAAGAGCTTAAGAATATGATAAGGTGCAACATATCAGCAAAGAAATCACCAGGATATGATCTTATAACTGGTCAGATAATGAAAGAGCTCCCAGACATGGCTATCATAAGGCTTCAACATATGATAAATGCCTGCTTTAAGGTGAAATATGTACCTCGCCATTGGACAATTGCGGAGGTAATACTAATATTAAAACCAGGAAAACCCTCTTCCGCTGTAACATCATACCGTCCGATATCATTACTACCAGTCATGTCTAAGATCTTCGAAAAGCTGCTTCTAAGAAGGCTTGAGCCGATCATTCGAGACAGACAGCTGATTCCTACACATCAGTTTGGGTTTAGACGTAGGCATTCTACTATAGATCAGATTCACCGTATTATCAACATAATCGAAAAAGCTCTTGAAGAGAAAAAAATATGTTCAGCTGTTTTTCTTGATGTTGCCCAGGCCTTTGATAAGGTTTGGCACGAGGGCCTTGAATATAAACTACACAGGGACCTACCAACTCAGTACTTTGAGTTATTACAATCGTATATTAAAGGAAGGTACTTTCGAGTTCGTCATGGCTGTGACTACTCAGAATTAAAGAGGATAACAGCAGGTGTACCGCAGGGTAGTGTCCTTGGACCTGTGCTCTATTTGTTGTATACGCGTGATATTCCAGATGTTGTTGATTCAATTGTTGCCACATTTGCTGATGACACTGCTATCCTTGCGGTTGATGCTTGTATTGAGAAGGCCACGAGTAGACTACAGGGTGCAATGGATAAGATAAGTACCTGGACAAAGTGCTGGCGAATTAAACTAAATGAGGCAAAATCAACGCACATAAACTTTACGAATAGGAAGATTACCACCCATCCATTGTTTATCAATGCTCAAGCTGTTCCTTACTCCAACAATGCCTAATACTTGGGGATGACCTTAGATACTAAGCTCAAATGGAAAGTCCATGTAAAGAAAAAAGTTGAAGAGCTTAGAATAAAATATAGAAAACTTTACTGGCTGCTTGGACGTAACTCTGGGCTTACAGTGCAGAATAAAATCTTAATATACAATCAAATATTGAAACCAGTATGGACATATGGCATACAACTATGGGGCTGCACAAAGCAGTCTAATATCAAAATAATTCAAAAATTCCAGAACAAGGTATTACGGGGAATAGTCAATGCCCCATGGTATATTAGAAATGGTGATTTACATCGCGACTTGACACATCAGACTTGTTGAGGAGGAAATCAAGAAATGTGCAATAAGTCACAATTTGCGCCTTCTCACTCATGAGAATTTAGAAATGAGAGCAGTGCTTGAAGTGGCCGATAATGTTCGCCGCCTCAAGAGGATTAAGCCTCACGAACTGCTTCAGTAATAATAAGGAAGTTATTATTGTAATGATTATCCTCTAATGTGATTTAGTATTTAAGAATGAATCATTGGTCGATTTTGTTTATAAATTGGTTATGAATAGATAAAATTAAAAAAAAAAAAAAAACTATGAAAAATTAGTGGGTCGCTTGCGGCACGGTCGCAAAATTTAGAAAATAGAAATTTGAAGTAATGCCTTTGTTTTTTTGTCGGCAAATTTTTCGGTTCCCATAAAAGTAATAAAAGAATAGCACAAGGAAAAGGAATACGTTTATAGCCGGATTTGAACCTATGAACGCAAGGAACAGATCATGAATCCAGATAGTCACCTGCTTTGCTAAGATGTGTTATATCCAAAATTATAAATTAACTAGGGGAAACCCCTGCGTGCTCCACACGCCAAACCCGTTGGAACCATCTTTACACATAATCTTGTTATGTTTTCTTTATAATTAAGGTGTAAGATTAATAATAACCCCAAAGCTAAGATGGTAAATAATGTTAAATGTTCAAATCAAATTTATTTTGTATATTTTATAAGAGCAGTGATAATAAAGGTAAAAGAACCAGCAAGTCTCAATTGTACACTTGAATAAAACCTAACCTAAAAGTTAGAAATACAAATAATTGCTTCAAAGTTTCAAATCAGATGTTAATTTAAATATGGAGCAACAGCTGTTTTGTCTGTTATTTTATTAAATTGGTTGCTATGGTAATAAATGTAAATACACATGTTGGTTCATGAATCTAGGCATAACCTAAGTTTTTTTCCGACTAAATTTAAAAATATTAAAATAAAAAATGTTTTCAACAAAATATACTCAGGGATAGTGTAGCTTTTTATTAGTAAAACTATTTCTCAATCGGTTCAGTAGTACCAGAGATTACCCTCTTCATACAAACAAACAAATTTTATCTCTTTATAATATTAGTATAGATAAAACAACTGTACTCAATGTGTCCTATATTGAAACTTGCTGACAAGTCAAACTATGAAGAAGAGGGCTTAATAATTTATTCATAAATTACATTTCTTGTTGAATCAAACGGGTTCATGTTTTATTTCAGTTGGATATCAGTATCTAATAAACAGAACTGACTTGTCACTACTAACTCAATTATTGCCACTACATAGTAGTCCCTTCAAATTACGAGAAATAAAAAAAAATGTCTACAGTTATGTGACCTCCAAAACGTTAAGTGTTTGGGTTTTCTAAACATGATTTTCTCCTCCCACAATCCTGCACTGCTAAACTAAAGGTGGTTTTGGACAAATATATAGGCCTACTTACGGTGTAAAAAAAACCTTTCAGACTTTGAGATATAATTCCTCATACAAAAAGAAATAAAAAAGTTCATATAAACAAAGGCCCGAAAACGCTTCATTTTACAGATATCTGCCATTTTATTTTTTGTACAAAATATTTCATATCTAGAGAACGATTTTGACTGATTGAGTTCAAACTTGGCATGAAGTTCAACCTAAAAATGATATATCTAAAAAAAAAATAAACGATTAAATCCAATAATGTGTTTCAAAATGGCGGCTGTTTGAAAATGTCAAACCTAAATTACTAAAAAAAGTACATTTTAAGAAAAAAATTTCAAGACATATATCCGATATTTCCTATCGGATAGTCTCACAGTCAAAACAATCGGATGAAGTACTATAGTTAAGTCATGTGTAATAATTGGTTTGTTCGTCCTGGCATCCTATACCAACACAGTAAATACTACAATATCGTATGTACATTTGCTGTCATTATCTTGAACTTAGCTATTATCCTTCATCCGATTGTTTTAACACTTACACCATCCGATAGAGAATCAAATGGGATACAAAAAAAGTATCTTGACATTTTTTGTAAAAATGTACGGTTTTTTTTATAATTTAGGTTTTAAATTTTCAAACAGGCGCCATTTTGAAACGCTTGATTGGATTTAATCGCTTATTTTGTTTCTGAATATATCATTTTTAGGTTAAACTTCATTTCAAGTTTGAATTCAATCAGTCAAACCGTTCTCTAGATATGAATTATTTTGTACAAAAAACAAAATGACGGATATCTTTAATCAGGCTTTTTCTTCCTTTTTGTATGAGGAATCATATCCCGAAGTCCTGAAATGTTTTTTACACCCTATATACCAGGTGTCTTAAAAGTCCCTCTCCCCCCTTTAACTTTTGTGTTTGTTAAAACAAAGAAATATCCTTTGGGGAACAATACTAACTTAGCCCAAAGTATCTTTTGAAGCAATCGGAAATTTTGAGTGTCCCCTAAAAATGGGGTATTTTGGGGGCAACTCAAAATTTTTAAATGGGAAGTATGGTCATTTACCTTACGTCATTTTTAAGGTCTATTTAAGACTAGGAAAATGACATAAAGAAAATAAAAATCGGACCACCCAAAACAAAATGGTGGCCCTAAACGTGTTAAAATAAATCGACATAAAGTTGCTAATATCTCGAAAAGAAAGAGTTATTAAAAAATTTCAAGAGATAAAAAATGTTTATTTCAAAGTGCTAGACCTAAAAAATTGCTTCCAAATCGATTTCGTAAATTTTAAGTCGACTCCTACATCTTAGAAAATTTTGTAAAAAATTAAATTTAACACAAAAGTTAAAGGGGGGGAGTGGGACTTTTAAGACACCTGGTATATAGGGTGTAAAAAAACATTTCAGTGAGAAAGTGAAACGTCAATAGCTTAAGCCTTCACTGTGAATTTTAAAACAAAATTGTACCATAATGATTGCCAATGTACTATATTATACCTTACACATTTTAAAAATATTCCAATAGGTAAATCTTGGTTTATGACTCATAATTTGTGCAAGTATTTTGAGCTCGAAACAACCTTTAGGGACTTAATATAATTTGATTATCCGAAAAGGAAGCACTCAGACTGTGGACCCCGCAGCGCTCAGCATGTTCTGCACCATAACGTAGTTAGTATGATTTCGAAGTCTTCTATATAACGGCTGACAGTGTCTTCCACTTTCACACACTCGACCAGCCTCTTCTATCTTCAAGGTAAGCTTGGACTATTTACTTTCATTTTACGTCTGTTTAACGTGAGCCAAATTGATGTGCACATTTTTACTTAGCAACATTTACTATTTGAAGCGTTATGTTCATTTTATTGTACAGTAAATTGTTTACATGCGTTACACAGTTTTATTTATTATCCACATCTTACTTTAATAATCCCTAAATAGTTTTTGTGAACAGAGCCACGCATTTATTTCTCGGCATATTTTGACGATTTATAATGTCAAATTAAACTGATTTTTCTCAAGTGTACCAAAAGTCATTTGTTTTATCCTCAATCACTAGGGCTCTGTCCCCTTAGGCATCAAACTTTCCATTAATAACTTATGGAGGGCATTTTATTGAGTGAGTGTATGTCACATATGTTTTATCTCAAGTAATCTCATTTAAATAAACAGCTGTCTTAAGAAACTAAATATTTCTATTTACAACCTATAACTCTGTTGTATACACTTTTATTTTGTATAGTGTTTGTGTTCAGTTCACTTAGTATTTAATGTTTATGGTATACTAAAATCTGCATTTGATAAAAGTTAAAATTTAATATGTTTAACATTTTTAAACAAAATGTATTCAACTTTAGGCAAGCAAATGTCAATGGTGTGTGGATTTCAAACAATCTCTATCTCACAGACACTCTAGTATGACACTATCCATGTTTTGCTATACAAGCGATGATTATATTTTCTTAAACCAAATTTTGTATTAATCATATATGTGCAAAAACGTAGTTTTAAATTTGTTGTTTTCTATTTCAATATTTTGTACAGTTCAAACTCAGTATTTTAACAAATAAAACTGAAGTAGTTAATGAATAGACGCAAATGAAAACTTCTTATCAACAAATCTAGTTCCAACTGTCTAGTTATCCATAAAATATTTACCGCTTAAAGGAATTCACAATTTTTGAGATAATAAAGCTCCAAACGTCTACTTAACCCAATAAAAAAATAACAATTTCAACTAAGAAAATAGTACAAAATACACACTACAAAGGAAATTCATGAAACATTTCTTGATGCAAATAATTCTTCAATCAAAATAATATAATGAAAGGAAAGAGAGAGGCTTATGTTTGGTTAATATTGGTTAGGGAAAGTGAACAAAAACTAAGTGATTAAAGTAAGAAGTTTTCCATGAAGAGAGATGTAGAGAGAATACATGAAAATATTAATTGTCTTTTAATACGACTATTAGCAATGCTTTTATCACTTTTCGCTATTACACTTTTATTTAAATTTAATGAGTTCCTATATTTTTTTAAATTTACAGCTTGTTAATATAAAAAAAAGGTAAACATGGAAGCAGAATAGTGAGCAGAAGAAAACGAAATTCTTACAAATTTTAAGTGGCAAAATGTAGTGCTAGCTACCTGCAGCATCTACATATGAGTTACAACAAAGCTTTACAAATAAGAGATTTACAAATAAAGCTTGTTTAAAGAAACTACTTAATTAAAGTTTTTTTTTTGTACGAATCTGTTTGTGGAGATTTTAAGAACAACCATGCTGTTAGTAATATCTATTATGCAGATTTAAACTTGTACAATACCCGGCCAACTTTGCCTAATTAATTATTACCACTTCGCGTTGGAAGAAGGAAAAGAATTCTCAGTTGTTTTCACACAGATTAAATATTTAATGAAAGTGAGATTAGTTTATAAGATAAAATGTTGTTGTGTGATTTTTTTGTAATCCAAAAATTACTAGGCATAATATTCGTTTGACATCAGAGCTCTTGCATTCAGCCTGTCATTTATTTTCCTTATTACTTTTGCTAACACTAAATAAAAGATAAAACAAATTTCTGAAAAGTAATGATTCAATTTCTTTCAGAGATGTAGGGACTTATATTAACACACTTTCACGTTTATATTCATTACATTGGATCACATTTACATAATTTCTATAACTTTTCCATAGACAACCACAATAACAACACTTCCCCTAACTGATTCTTTTTCTGCACTTTCCTACTCTACCATTTTGTAAATCAATATAGGCGAATAATTTAGAAACGATTTTCATAAGTGACCTATTATGTAACAGACAGGAGTAACAACAACGAAAACACTTACACATACACGCACTAAACTACTTTACGCGAGACAAATAAAACCAAAACACGATCAGTGACTAAACTACAAATACATTACAAAGAAACTATTGATGTGGTTGGTTTTAATATTATACTCTTGCGCTTCCTTATTCATGCTAAACTGCTTCCTTACGGTTCCACTTCGGTCGACTGGCACCGACTGGTTGACCTTCAAACATATAAATACTACGTTTTTCTGGGTTATAAATTTTATTGTTATTATAGTTGACGTGTTTAGCAAAAACGTGTTTGGTGTTATGTGTGTTCTAGTGTTAGAGATACAATGGTCAATGAACGAAAATAACTTTCGTCGTGTTGAAGCTTTTATTTAAGAATATTCGAATAGTGATGTTGAGTAAAGCCAATTTTAGTACTCCAATTGCGTATAGTTGTCGAGTTTTGCATGGTGATTCAAATATATTTAATACTTTAAGGGTAGTGGAAAGGCCTATACTACTAATGTTAAATTAAGCAAGTTATGGTACACTTTTCCCATAAACTATTACTACTAAAAGTTTTAAATTCCTAAAGGATCAGTAGTAGACTTTATCTTTGTTTGTAATCTGACCCAATTTTACTATATTGGGTGATTGTTTCTGTTTTATTTTATTTTTAAACAAAATACTAAAAATTAAATGTTTTTAAATACTTTTATTTGTTACAAGCAAACCTTTTAAGTTAAAAACATAAAAATTGGTTGAAACATTACTCAGTGTGTATAGATTATGTGGACTAATTTTTAGACTTTTACCATTAGCGGTTCTAGAGATAAAGTGTAACCTTTGTACGGACAACTTTCGGCAAATCTCACTTTAATACTTTAGTCCAGGTCCATATTGTGTATCATCATCATCTTCTTCCTATTCATCCTCTATCCTGCCTTGTATTGTTTCTTTCGTCAATTCTTCCGCAGATTTTTCAGCTTTTTGAGTCGAATCGTGTCCAATTCTCGGAATACGTTGACTGACTTTTAGCTCAAACCAAGTCCTAGTTTCTTGTATATAGTTTCTTTAGCCATCATTTAATGTTATGACGGCATCAATAAAGAAGTCACAAATACTTGTTTAGGGACTTTAGAACAAACTGAATGATAAAAACTCTTGTTGGGGTTTTGCGTAAGGTTTGTTAGGGCCCTATAAATGTCGTTGATTTATCACATCAAAGAAGGGTATCCCTATGGTTGTATAGGGACTTTCAGCTTTGAAATAATATCTCAACAAAGGATAAATTTCTATGTGAAGGTCATGTAGCAAAGATGTATCGTAGTAGGAGATGATTAGCTGGCGGGGCATGACATGGTTAATTCATTGAATTATTTTACCCATTTATAGGTATTATACAACAGAATTTTAGGTTATATATTTACTGCAGGTTATATATTACGTTATAATTACAGTCTGAAGGGTTGAAATGGGATTACTTCCATTATACAATAAATATATAAATTAAATTAACGTCCTAAAAGCTGTAGAGCTAAAATTATGTAATATTATTTCAAAAATTATATAAAAAAAATTGCAATTTGATTACTTAAGTGAAAGGGATGAAATGGAATAACTACCCTTAAAATTAAATAATAATCCACACATTTACTTCTTCTATTTGCTCAAAAACCACTCGAACAATGTCACTATAAATTTCTCGATTTACAGATTTTAGTTCCAGGATTGTTTAGAAATTATGGTCACTACATTCAAAGAGCTTAAAATGGGGTAGCTATCCCTATGCAATAAAAATAAATTGCTCTAACTTCCTACAAACTGTACAGGTAAATTTGTGTAATGGATTTATTTATTATTATTAAGTGATATAAAACACCGTTTGTAAATCGATTATTTAAATTAAAGTAATGACATGATGTAGCTACCCTTAAATTTAAATAATAATTAAAATGGGATATCTACCCATATAAAATAACATTAACATTATACGCCTTTATATTTAAAACGCCCTCTACAAGCTGCCCTGATCATAAGAATCTTATTTTAACCAACTTAAAATTAATTTTTCAACACACTCTCTAAATTGTGTTTGTTAATTTAATCTTATTATGTATTTGCATATTAAAATCAAGGAATAGCGAAGTATTGCCGGGCCCTCTAGTAATGTATAAAAATAATAAATTTTAACAAATAGGCCTACAGTTTTATAAAACCATATCTAAATAATCCTTATTGTACACATTTATTGAGTTTAAAATCCCCTCAGAATAGTTAGGTAGGCCTAACTAAAGTGAATTGTTTTTAAATAGTATTTGCTTAAATTATGTATTTCTGATGTGATTTTAATTAAGCTGCGTGTGATTTCTCTCGGCGCTTATTATTAATGTTGTAATAATAGTTACAGCATTTGCAATTTACGATTATCAAAATTTTAAGTGTTTATTTAGTACGGTACTAAATAAACGGTATCAGTTAAGTGACACAAACTTTCTCCCAACTTACTGTAGTCAAAATAATATTGTTTTCAATCATTTTATTTATTACTTTTTAGAACAAAACAAAAAAATAATATTCTACCTACGTCAATCGTATGAAAAAATTACGAATCCAAGGCGGGATTCGATCGCGCGACCTTTGAATTACTGGCCGTGATCGCTACCATGGTGCTACCCCGTGCGGCCGCCTCCGCGATGCTAGATTGACAACATAAACTTGTTTATTTTTAAACATTTCCCCATAATTATAAAACGCCGAAGTTTTGATAAAAGCGGGTGGTGTCATTTTGTTTGGCATCTTAAGCACTATAAATACTGAAAATTTGATCAAAATCGTTAGAGCCGTTTTTGAGAAATTTGCATTTTTGTAGTTTTTTATGGGTTTTTAGGGGTAAATTACCCTTAAAAATTAAAAATTCCAAAGAATGAAAAAAACGCCTGGAGATATTAGGGTTTAGTACCTACATACCAAATTTCATGAAAATCGGACCAATAGTGTCCTCTCTGGTCGTGTATACATACTGACAGACTGACAGACAGACTCCACTCTAAAAACACTTTTTTTGTTTCAGGGAGCACCAAAACAAAAAATTCCACTAAAAATATTTTTGGGTTCAGGGAGCACCAACACAGATAATTGCACTAAACCATTTTTTGGGGTTCTGGGAGCACCAAAACAGATAATTCAACTGAAAATTCAAATTCGAACATTTTTACGAAAACAATACTTTCTCCATATACTACGTATAGGGTGGAGAAAGTAAAAAATTAATGTAGGCCTAAATGTCTATTAGGTCAATTATAACAATGTTAAATGTTTAAATGTTAAACAACGTTGTATTGTTTTATTTTACTGTAAAATGTAACGCATTTTCAAATTTCGATTTGAATAATTTTTTTTACAATACACGATCTTATATTCAAACAAAATACTAATTAGCATGTTTTGTTTCTTTCAGAAGTTCAGTTACACGATGTTATACCGTAAAGATGGTAGCTCCGTTGTGCCAGCCCTACTTTGTATCTTCTTGGTTTTGGCTGCGTTGTCCGCCGTCGAAGGGAATCAAATAGGAACGTGCATCCGCAACTGTGCCCAGTGCAAGAAAATGTTTGGTGTTTATTTTGAAGGGCAATTGTGCGCCGAAGCTTGCGTCAAGTTCAAAGGAAAACTTATCCCCGACTGCGAAGACGCTGCGTCCATTGCCCCTTTCCTAAACAAGCTCGAATAAGACACGAACTTCGACAAGTTAGTTAAAAACTAATATTTTTAAGATTATGCTTTTAAACATAGTTTTAAATAACAAAAAATGTCTCCTGAATGCTAAAGCTACAGCGACATAGCGTATATCGTTGTATTCGCGCTGGACTAGTGTTGAGCTGAAACAGAACTCTTTTCGTTAATGATTTTTTTAGATTTTTGATCGTTTAGATTAATTTATTATTGTTTAAGAGTATGACGATGTAATAGATTTGTTTACGAAAGTAGATCAGATTCTAAATATAATTTGTTAAAGAAACATATAAATAAAAATCAGAACACAGTCTCTCATAAAAAAACGTTTAATACTTCAAACGCGTTTCGATGATCAGGTCATCATCATCAGTGATGGTTACTTATAACAGTTATACGTTCGTAACCATCACTGATGATGATGACCCGGTCATCGAAACGCGTTTGAAGTATTAAACGTTTTTTATGAGAAATTATGTTCTGTTTTTTATTTATATAGTGTTATTTCAAGACCAGTTCAAGTTTAAATTTTGTTAAAGAAATGTTTAAAAATCTGTCATTGTTAATAAAAAATGACGCTGAAAATTAATTTACAGTTTGTTTTGTAGGTAATTTAAAAATGTTGATCTCACTTAATTTGTATTTTACTTGTATCACTTCCGGTGGCCATTATAAAGAACCAATGAATATAAATATATTAACTTTTTGGAAAACTCGTTACCTCTTATACAAAATCTCGTTTTATTGTAAAAAATATACCTAAATGTAATTATTATAGTTATTTGCGTACATTCTTTGAAATGTGATGGCTTGAAAATGACACCAGTAAATAGTATGTTTACGTAGGTTAACCATTTAGGTGTCTGCTGCAGCGGCGGCCATCTTGGATTTTTATCTCGTAATAGCAATGTTAAATTTAAAACCACTTACTTCGTTTTTGATCGTAAAACTGTTTGCAAGGTCCCATTTTAACCAAAATCACATCCGCATCACAAAACGCATCAGTTTTGCGTTTTTTTTTTTTACAATTCTGTGTATTTGTTATGGAATCGACATTTTTTAAGTTCGCAATTTTATAAAGAATAGTTAGTTTTTCTCATCCCGAAATTACAAAAGGTAGATGAGGTAATGTCAAAGCACTCAGCTGCAAGAAACTAAACGGGTGAATACCGATATAGGGTGACGTGCTGGAGTCGGAGGTTGCTTTCATTTCCTCAGCCCGGCAAAGCAGTTGAAATGTACATTTTCAGCATAGCAAACAATTTCCTCCGAGACAATTGAAATACATTGTAGTAAGATACATTTGAACATATTTATTCTCTAATAAAGATCTCCCACACAATAAATTATTTAATAAATATAATAAGGATTACCTCCGAAAACGAAGTATAATAAATCATGATTTTATTTATTATGAAAAATTAAAATTAAATATGTATGATAGATTGTTAAGATTTTAATTTTTAAGAGATTACCACATATCTACTGTGTTGCTTGTGATATTATATTAGTAGGATACAATTCATTGTATTTTATAATTAGGCCTACTTATTTATTATATTCACTTTGTGTATTTATCATTTTTGTACTGCATTGCTTGTGAAGCAGGGAACATTATTTGATCGTATAGTTACAATGTACGTTCACCATTTCCATACTATCAAACAATGTTCGTAATAAACCAATGAAAAATATTTTCAGGAGACACCGAAATAATATCTTCAAAATTAGGGCAAAAGGGTTTAAGTCAGAAATTGTTAAATTTACAGCAGAAGCACTTCAAGTTTTGACAAACTCATGGCTTGCATTTCAGTATAATATATTAAAACAGCGAGAGGAGAAGGGGCGAGTTAGGCAATTAGGTAGCAAGTAACTTAAGTGTTGTTTTGTTGTTTGTTTTACAAGGCAAGCCATAGACGAGTGGATAGCGTGGCATCTTTCTGATCAGGAGATACCGGGTTCGAATCTCAGCTATATATATATATAAAACAATTTGTTTTTTTAAACTTCGTATTCTTTACCATTGAAGTTTGACAGTAAGTGTTACCATTGAAATCACAAACAATATATATTTTATTCGTACAATAAAGTTAACAATTATTCTGACTTAAACACTTTTGCCCTGACTTCAAAGATATAATATAAGTATAAGCAGGTGGCACTCAGAGTTCCACCCTATTACCATTCGTTATTACCTATTATGCAATAGTCTTTACTCTTCCACCCTTCACCGTTACATGAGTATATGTTGGGATGTTTAACAGATTCAAACTTGAAACTTTTAACATACGTTGAGAATTGTATAATAAAGATGAATTGCGCTCATTTTGTGAGTAAGGAAGCGCATAAAAAAGTTCATGAGTAAATTTTTGTTTGACCATAAAACGTTATTTCCAGCCGTTTTAATTATGGAGCGTTTTTTTTTTTTTAATAGCACGGCTCATAAATACACGGGACTAATCACGGTTACAAGAATAAAAAGTCAGAACCTAGGCCTAAAAAATATACAGGCATATTAATTCGTCAACTTAAAATAATATATCTTTTATATTGGCATGTCTTTTCTTACTTTTAGTCACAATTAATTTTTTTAAGATTTTGTATTCTCAACTGAGAGGTTGAATAATAATATCAACAAAGTTATTAAGTCACAACTCATCAAAATTTCAGGATAGGAAAGATAGTTTGGTCTGTCAAATATACTGTATTCCACTACAGAGAGAGAATTGAATTGCATTAAATTGTCTTTATTTAGACTTCTCTCTTCCTTCTAACACTTTACATAAGTATCAATCATATTACATTAATTTATAAAATATTATAAAAATATACAATATTATATTATGATAAAACACAAACCAATATACACAAAAATAATAGTAAGTATTTAGAAAGAAAAATTACAATTTTTTCAATTAATATTCCGTCAAAAACGTTAGCAACTTCTTAGAAAGAAAAAAGAAATAATTCTCTCGATTAATATTCCTTCAAAAATAATAGTTTAGGAAAAAACAATTCTCTAAATTAATATTTATTTAAAAAATAATAGTAACTATTTAGAAAGAAAAAATTACAATTGTCTCAATTAATATTCCTTCAAAAACGTTAGCAACTTTATAGAAAGAAAAAAGAAATAATTCTCTCAATTAATATTCCTTCAAAAATAATAGTTTAGGAAAAAAACAATTCTCTAAATTAATATTCCTTTAAAAAATAATAGTAACTATTTAGAAAGAAACAAATTACAATTCTCTCAATTAATATTCCTTCAAAAATAATAGTAACTATTTAGAAAGAAAAAAATAACAATTCTCTCAATTAATTCCTTCAAAACATAGTACATATAAGCTTTCTTCCAAAAACATTCATACACCCGTTAATTCAAATCCGATTGTAATGTATATTCACCTTAAGACAAGAATGCTTCTTTGATTTCATAAAGTAAGATTTTAGGATTTTCATAAACTGGACCTGTGCGTCGACCAACAATTGCTTCCGGGAGCAAGCGGACACAGTAAAAAATTTGTCAAACATTACGGTTCTCTGTAGTGGTATAGTAGATCCTCTTCCTGTGCTCTTTGCACTTATATCGGATGAATATACAAAACTGTTTACCAGTTAAACTGGCACTCCAGTTTGTAGAACAGAATGTACGATAATTGAAATATTGTAAGACCGAAAATCGTTGAGTGTTAAAATATTAAGAGATATGGAGAGATTAATGTACCTTATGTATCAGTTATTAGTTTTAGAAATCAAAATAAAACAATACCTTTCCTTTTACTTTAAAGTTTTTGTGTGCTTGACATTAATGTTAATGTTCGTTTGGTTGTCCTGAAATGCGTAGACAAATTCTAAACGATTAAAAGTACACGCAATGATTGATATAAAAATTATTATCATTTTAGAATTTAAATATTGCAAAGAATTTGTAAATAGTATGGGCACTAGTCTACAAATTGTCTAACTTGTAACGGTTTTAACATCTTTGGAGTCTGCCTATAGCCATTAAGTGTATACTTACTTGTTATTTATATTCTAGGCTAAAACACAACTTAGTCTCCAGGTAAGTGTCGAGCTATGTTGTTTGTACACGGAAGTTCTAATAATTACATGATTCTATAACATAAATAAATAAAATAAATAATATATTATTACTTAGTTAAAATAAAATTTAGTCCAGATAACAACTTTAACTAAGGAAAATCGTTTAATTTAAAAAAATGTTTTGTTGAAAGATTATAACAACATTCTTTGACTTCAAGGAAAACAATAGTTGTAACAACTTTATGTTCCAAGTTTTTGAGTACTTATACCGTATTGTGACTTACAATTCGTCAGATATAACATGAGCTCTCAGATGCGCTGGCGGGTGGGACGAATTTAAGCAAGTGGGGACGCTGTCCGATGGAGGGGAAGATACAACACTACTCACAGACAATATATTTATTGGAAACCCGTACAAGGACTCCAGACAGAAATATTACGTTCAGAGCGTGGCAACAGACTGAGCCTTTTTGCCCCCCCCCCCCCCCCGCCCCCCAATCCACTCCGAGCCTCCCTGCCCATCTCAAGGCCAAGGCTCATGCTAGATTTTCTCTAGTGTACTTGTAACTATATGTTACGCGTTTCAGAACGTATGTTCCATCTTCAGACGCTCGCTGGATAGAGGTCGTTAAAACACTAAGAAACACATGACAGACAACTGACATTAAGATTCACGAAAGGTGTACACCAACAGTTCAGGAACATATGTTCTAAAAGCGTAACATATAGACAAGTAAGTCACAAGATGGAATAAGTACTGTAGTAAGTCTGTAATTTGTATACTATTACTAAAACAAAGTTTTAATAACTTCATGTTGTTTAAAGCTTCACATAAATATGTTTCTATCAAATTTATATGTTGAGCCTTCATATTAGATATTACGGGTAAATGTACATTTTGGTAGGCTGTTATTTGTATTGTACAAGCAGATTTCAAATAGTGCAACCTGTTAGCATTACAACATTAATTAATTGTAATACCTAGTTTAGTGTAATATAATGAGAGGAAAGAAGAATGAAGTGACACATATCATAATAGGAATAAAAGCTGTATTAATTAAGGAAGTTAAATTTATCATTTAGTTTTCGTAGTAAATGAGCATTCTTGATTGCCTTATGTATGACAAATTGACTGCTAATAAAATAAAAAAGTAACTATCAACAATAGTTATTTCATTTACCTTAAAAACCCACAAATATATTTTTTTTGTAAGATGTTTTAAAAAATATACCTAATTTTGTTCTTCCTACATTGTATTTTAAATGTTTGATGGAACATACGATTTCACAAATATAGTCTATACTTTTCAGGGTCAAGGAATAGAACGAAAAATCTTAAAAATCAATAGCTCTAACGGTTAAAACTTTATGACATTGACGGAAACCCAAATTTAAAAAGTAAAATTGTTTGTCGATTTTCGGTATCTGACCTGTGCTATCTATAGTCATAATAATTTTCAAGTTTTTTGCATATTGGGTAATAAGAAAATATTTTAAAGAGTTTATACAAATACTACTTACTATTTTGAGAATACATATATACTAAAAGAAATACGTACTCCATGTTTTTCATTAATGTTAAAAATATATTCATGATACTAGAACAATTCAGCTTATAATTTTATTGTATATATTCAATAAATATTCTTAATAATTATTATTAGGCTTTGTTTCTTGACAATACACAGGGCCTACATTTTCCTGTGACACTTGAGGTATTTTCTTTCTTTTAAATTTCAGAAAAACTGCTAATTTTATTTTATTTTATATAATATAACTATTACAACTATTTTACAAATTCCTTTGAATTTTGTATGTCTATTACTGTATAACAAATAATTCGTTTAATATGTTTAAAACCTATTTGAATACTTATACAGTAAGGTGTATTGATATTTAATACTAATGCAATGACAGAATAAGAGGACAGCAATACGGTTCAATTTTATTCATTTAAAAATACATTTAGTCTATTACATGCAAAATATAAAATATGCATTTATTTTAAAAACAATCAAATTTGTTTTAGTTAAGTTAATTGTTTTAGAGATAAGGCTTAGTCTTCAATTAATTATTGACTTTAGTTGTAAATTAAATTTGAATAATTGAAACATATTTGTACTTAACCTTTCAGTACGATTTTTATTTCATAATGATCTAGCAATAAGGATAAACATTATGTTAATGTTGTAGGTACGCCTTTACACTACTCCTTGAAAATCACTAAAGTTTGAAAACATTTTTATAAACCATTTGAACCGAGTTATAAACAGTTTAAAATCACTTTTTAAGTTGCGAGTTTAGATTAAGACAGTCTCTTGGTCTTATTTTTGTTGCTATTTTTTGAAAGTAAACCAAAAAACTGGCTTTGCCAACGGGTTGTTTAATTTCCTGTTTTTTTTAATCGGTTGGCATTTCATATAAAGTATTGTATATGTTATATGTTTAATTAAACTGTATTTAATAATTAAAACACTTATGTATAATAGTAGGATATAAGTAGATCTTATCTTATGTATATAATTTTATATAAGTGTTTATATGTATATATTCGTATAGCCGATTGTATCCTTAAAGGGGAAATAAACATTCTTTATTCCTTCATTCAATTGCAATTTCTACTAACAGAGCGACTGCTTTCGCTGGAATAAAATAGTAAATGATTACGTAATCATTCCCTGTCTAAAACTGGGGTTTTCAGTAAAGCGACATAAATGGAACACTCCAGCGGGAGTGGAACAGAGAAAGGGATGTACAATTCCTAACCACAGTAATTTGTAACTTAGTTCTGAATATAATACTTAAACATTTTGGAATCAGTTTGGAGACTGCTATTTTGATACGAAGATATCAAATTAAATTTCTAGAGTTTAAGTTATACACAATTTAAATAAATCTAAATATACTAATTCTATTTTGAATATAGCGCTACAGAAGCCTCTTGAGGAACGTTCTGACGGTGGAGGGATTGTTACAGTCCGGAGACGCCATGCCGTTAGTGGCCAAACAAGATTCTGCGCATGCTTGCCCGTGGAAGAACATTCCAAACATTTGCTTACATTGGCCGCAGTTTCTGTGAAAGCATGTAAATGATAATAGCTACAAAAATAAAATGTGAAGAAAACACTAGCGTTACAAAAGTAAAAACATACCTCTTATCATTACGTGAACACGTCTTTATTATAAAAGAAGAGGAAAGAATACTAGTACTCATAAATACTTGCACAAAACAAAGAAGTTCTTAAAAATAATAGGTTATTGATAAAAGTTTGTGAAAAATTATGCAAATGGCCTCTGCCTATAAAAACAGGAAACAAATTAATCAATAGAAGCAGTTATCTGTTTACTTTCTAGATTGGTGTCTTGTAAATATCAATGGTTAGAAAGACAAACTAATCAACAGCTAGACCTTTTTATATAACAGTGTATAAGTTGAGTTATTAAATTAGTTATACATTTATTTCGAATAAATCTATTTTATAAAAATTGTTTTGAAATTTATGAGCATTCCAAAATTTTTATTTCTGTGCAAAGTTTAGTTAAGTAAATAACTATTGAGCTTGACTTGTGAGAAAGTAAGTAGATAAAATAAAACCTGAATACAAAATCTCACAACAAATATGTTTACTAACTTCAAACAATTGTGTCTACGACAATGTTTAAACCCAACACATTGGACACTTGGGAAACATTTTATATTAAGAAATACCGTAATATAATAATTGTGAATAGTAAATTAGGTTCTATACAGAACTCTTTATTAATGTAATAAATACTATGTTTTGCTAAATATTAGTTTTAGTTTAGTAATTTTGTTTAAGTTATATTGTTACTGTAAAGCTATATGCATAAGGATAGACGGTGGTTAACGCCTTAGCATAGTTTTATGACACGCCCCCCCTGTATGGTACGCACCTTCTGGTTAGCCCCTTGTGTATGTCTAGTTTGGTGTATATACGGTGCGTTGTCCTACTGTTAGGTTAGTTATAGTTCTGTTAATGTAGGCCGTGCGTCACTGATATTGTCGTTGAATACGTATTTGTTGTGCGATTTTGAGTTCAGGTTTTATATAATCTAGTTTAGATAAGTACTTGAAATAATTCTTTAAATGTCCTCCAATTTTAAAATAATTGTTTTTGAACTGAACCAGAAAATGTAGCTCTCATAGAACGAATAACAATGTAAACATTGTTCTACGAGATAAGATGAAATATTCAATTCGTAAACGTCATGAACATTAACGATAATATTTAACAAATACGAGTATGGTAATTCATAATAAAGCATTCTGCTTAAAACAATTTATTTGAGATCCTAACAACTGAAGTTCATGAAATTACAAGAATGTTACACTCGAAACATGCTGACAAATACATTTGGCTTATGGTTTATAAGAAGTTGGTGCAATAAGTAGCTAATATTTATTCCAGCGTTGAAATTACATAAATTACAATGAGGCAATACAAATAAATCTTTATTTCCACAACATATGGATCTTCCAATAAAACATTATTTCAATTTCTAGGGCACATTTCAAGAAGTTAGTCTATGTTATTGCTATTTTAAATAGTAATCGGAAAATGAGACAATTCTAATATATAAAGCAGTTTAAAGAATACATTTTATAAAATAAAAAAGTTTTTTCTAAATACACAACATTTCTTTATTTGCGCATTTGAAGAAATTAACCCATTTTGATCAAGGTGATTCAGGAAGAAACGAACAAACTTTCAGGACGCGTTCTACTATTAAAAATATAGAAAAAAGGTTAAATAAACAAAAGGTCGGAAATGCTTCGTTTCAGTTATCCAACATTTGTTTTTAATACTTAACATGTTTGGATGCAGGAAATATATTGAACGAAAATTTTTGATACATATTTGGTATGACGTATTTTACATTGTACAAAAAACCAAAACTTATTTTCGTATGTTTTAAACAATTTCAAGAAACTAAAATTTTTTCTTCAATGACAAACATAACGATTTTTTAATTATTTCTGTAACTTAAAAGATAACCGAGTTATTTTCTAAAAACTAAAACTTTACTATCTTGATAGTTGTCCATAGTAATACAATACAGAAATAATGAAAAAACCCGCTATGTTTGTCATAAAAAAATACATTTTTGTGTCGTGAAATTCGTTTGTAAATTTAGAGGTATTTTAGATTCAAAATTTCAAACGGCCACAATTTTGAAAATATAATTCCTAAATCCTTAAAAAAATTGTGGATAACTGGAAAACTATGCATTTCCTGTATATCTGGAAATTGTAGTACAAAACTGTAAATAATTAAAAAATAAACTAGTAACATATGATATGATACTAAACTGTTTGAATAGGTAATGTAATGTACATTGTACTTACGTAATGCACACTCCAACATTACTTGAAGATACTCCCGAGATAATGGTTACAGCTCCAATTAGCAAGATCGCAGGTAAGTGAATCTAAAATGATGAATTAAATACGTCCTTGTTAAAACAGTATTGGAAATATTTTTAAGAATGAGGAACTATAGTAAAATAGGTATGCCTTAGTACAGTGTGTATAATGTTTGAATGTTAAGCCAAAACGTATTAGCTTTGAATTTGATCAACAATGATCACGTATAGCTCGTCAAAAATCTTTTTTTAATAATTATAATTTCATTTTTATATTTAAACTTAAAGTTGAAGGGTGGGGAACCTGATTCCAAAATTTGAGGTTCTAGGTTCGAGTTGTAGTTAATTGATGTTGAAATATTAAAAGGTCGAATTTAGGTAATAATTGCTCGTCAGTGCTTTTTGTTTTCAAATTATAAAAATTCCTTCAGCATTTTCAGAATCCTCTTCTATTATCGTTCAGGGTTTTGGAAACCTTATAGTTTTGTCATGTCCTCCCGTGTTTTGGAGTTTCGAATATATTCTTGTAAAAGGATATTTTATATGGAATAGTATACAGGGTGCAAACTTCGGAAAATGATTCTATAGGTCAAAATAAAAAAAAGAACAGCATTTATTCCAAAAAACGTTTTGTTTTACACGTATCCGCCATTCTGTTTGTTTACAAAATAACTCATTATCTAAAGAATGGTTTAAACGATTGACTTCAAACTTGGTCCGAAGTTTAAAATAGCGATTATCTATTTTAAGATAATTATATGATTATATTCAATCATGCGTTTAAAAATGGTGGCTGTTTGAAAATTGCAAACCTAAATTACAAAAAACCGTAGTTGAAAAATTTACGTTTTTTGTAGCCCTTTCAATTCAATTTCGGATGGTGTAACTGTCAAAACAATTAGACGAAGGACAGTAGTTAATTTAAAGATAATAAGAGCATAATATGCACGTATACAATATTGTTGTGTTTACTGTGTTGGTAGAAGATGCCGGGTTAAACAAACCAATTATCCCGATTGTTTTGACTGTTACACCATCCGATAGGAAAGTAAAGGGCTACAAAAATTGGGTGTCTAACATTTTTTTCGATAGTTTCGATTTTGAAATTTTCAACAATTATGAAACTAATGTGTGGATATAATCGTTTATTTTTCTTAAAACTGATCATTTTTAGTTTAAACTTCATACAATGTTTGAACTCAATCGGTCAAACAGTTCTCGAGATATGAATTATTTTGTAAAAGAAACAAAATGGCAGATATTTGGAAAACATTTTGTTCTATATTTATTTTGTCCAGTAGAACCATTTTCCGAAGTTTGTCAATTTAGTTATAGTACACCCTATATTACTAACCCTAAATAAATGTAGAACAATGTCAAGCGTAATGAAAAGGTTTAGGTTAAAAAATAAGACAGGGATTAGGAAAGTTTTCCTGACATAAAAAGTGAAAACTACTATAAATTATAAAACACAGTTTGTTATCATTAGGGCTTCTATTAGGACTAGCAAATCTTATAACTGTTGCAACTTAAAGATGTCGAAATAGAACTTAGTAAGATTTGTTATGAAAGATTATAATGTATACATTTTGGAAATATACTAGAACTAGGGGCTCTGCCCCTGGACGCTTCGCGTCCCAACCCCACCCCCCCTCGTCGAGAGCTTTAATTCAAGTATGAGGTCGAGGGGGTACGATTACTGGAAGTGCCTAATAATTAATGTCAGTGAATCGGTGAAATCGTCTAGCTTTAAGGACTTTGGGTGGAGCCTCCCTTCTCGGATGAATAGTGGCTAAATGAATGATTGGATCTTGAATCTGACGGAAAATCCCTTCTTTGAAATTAAATTTTCTACAACTTTTGTATTTAACATTTTTTTATATCTCTTACCCTTTTCTTATTAAATGCGCTCAAAGTGGGAAAATGACGACATTGTAAAAATTTTAAAAATCTTTCCCGCCCTAAAGGTGCTTCCAAAATTAAAAAATGTTTAAATTCTGGCAATTTTTCCAAAAGTTTCTCGTCGAGAGCTTTAATTCAAGTATGAGGTCGAGGGGGGTACGATTACGGGAAGTGCCTAATAATTAATGTCAGTGAATCAGTGAAACCGGCTAGCTTTAAAAACGTTGGGCGGAGCTTCCCTTCTCGGATGAATAGTGGCTAAATGGATGATTGGATCTTAAATCTGATGAAAAATCGTTAGTCTGAAATTAAATTTTCTACAACTTTTGTGTTTAACAATTTTTGCTATCTCTTATCGTTTTCTTACAAAACGCGCTCAAAGTGAAAAAATGAAAAATCTAAAAAATCTTTCCCGTCCAAAAGGTGCTTGCAAAACTAAAAAATGTTAACTTCTGGCAATTTTCCCAAAAGTTTCTCGTCGAGAGCTTTAATTCAAGTATAAGGTTGAGGGGGGTCCGATTACGGGAAGTGCCTAATAATTAATGTCAATGAATCAGTGTTACCGTCTAGCTTTATATAAGTAGATGTTTATAAAATCAGGTTTTAATAAAACTGTAGGTTAATTTATTATTCTAGAACATTTTTATAAATTTCGAGAAAACTTTCTTTGCAAATGCCGTAAATCAGTTACCACATTTAAACAACAAATATATGTCAGCTGATTGTAGAAGTAATTATTTCTAAACTGAACATTCGTATTCGCACGAGCTTTAAAATTATCTCTCCTACATACCAAATTTGAATTCCTTTATCAGTGAAACCTCTTTAACCTATAATAATATCTCATGTATAATTTTAAACTCAAATTTTGTCTAATTTGTATCCTACTTTAATATTTATATTATTGTTTTTCAGGTAGCCACAAACTTAGAAAAACGTGTTTTAAAATTTTGTATTTTACGACGTCTAATACATTTGTCTAAGTGAAGGGATGGTTACCGCTCATGAGTAGCGAGATTGGGATGACAAGACTTAAATTATTATTGTCAAGTAAATTAAAGATAGTGATCATGACGAATGTGTTTAACTTTTAAAGAACAAATTTAATAGCAAATATATTATATACAGGATGTATTTTTTAAATGGTGTAAACTTGGGGAAACTTTCCATTTATTTTGAGAAATAAAAAAAAATGATTCCGAATAAAGCTTAAATATTTAATTTTGATGAAGAATTAAGGACTATATCGCTTAGCAACAAAACAAACTTTGAGAAATAAGATTTAAGATTGAATAATAATCGCTATTACACAAATGGTACACAGGATTGTGTTTTTTAAATTATTGTCCACCATTGGTATCTTGTAAACTATAAATCTGACAGCAACCTTTAAATGGCGAATCTTTCCTTGTTTTTTTTATATGAGAAATTGAGAAATATGTAGTTAAAATATTTGTAAATTGGAAAATGGCGGCCAACTTTCGAATTTCTTATGGAACACCCTGTATTTTATTATGATTTTGGATAGTAACCAGTTATTTTAAGACTCTTTTGTCCTGGTTTTATTTCGATACGACCAACCGTTTAAAAGTTAGAGGGGTATACAGTTTTAAAAACTTATAAAAATAAACACCAAGAACAAACAAGTTTTAAAATAACTAGTACTACTCGAAATCGTAATAAAATATAGGGTGTTCCATAAGTCCTTCAAAAATTATCCGCCATTTTCAAATTTACAAATATTTTAACTACATATTTTTCAATTTCTCAAAAAAACAAGGACAGGTTCCCCATTTAAAGTACGCTGGCAGATTTATAATTTACAAGGTACCAGTGTTGGACAATTTAAAAAAGACACCCTTATACCCTAACTTATATGTGAATATAGAATAATCTTAATATATTTCACCAGGTTGACATTTTCAATACTTATGTTAACGAATATTATAAACCAAAAAAACTTTAGATATATAATAATAATTATTATACTTAATACATAATATTATGTCCAACAATAAATCTTGAACTATATTTGATTTTGATTCATATGCATGTTTATTAATAATGGTGCATAATTTGCCTGGCTTCTGTATCCTATAAATATAATTTTCTTCACAAGTATCTTATTAAATATATAAATAATTGTACATTAAATCATTTAAAAATATTAAAGATACTCATTGCTTTTAACTTTAAATTACTCTGGAAGTTGTTAGGTATCTTAGTCACTATTGCCTTAAGTTAAGAACAATGTCGACTTCCTCAGGAAAGAAAATCTCTTTGTGCACAACTTTTAAAACTTTCTCAACACTTTGCATGAAATAAAACCTCAGAAATCCCCGTTTGAGAAGTTTTATAGTTTTAAAGTAACTGTGTTTGTACTTAACCTTCAACATTTCAGATGTGTTAACAGAAAAAGTTGACCGATTTATTACCAAGAATTATGAGTGATTTGAAATACCATTTGCAGTGAGCCACTGTTTTTAAAAGCTCTGGGTGTATAAGTGTCTGAGGGGGGGGGCAGTTGTTAAGAAAATAATTCGATCACGCAGCTGAACCGCTGAAGCGAGTTGAGCGAATTTACTCTAGAAGGCACTGAATACCACTAACCCCGGATCACTAGTCCAGTAGATATGAGGAGGTAATTTTCATAACCCCACATGTCCCAAAAAAAATTTTTTTTATACATTGACTGTTTCATATTTGTCATTTGAAAATATACATACTTTCATGTGTAGAAGTGAGCAAAACCCCACATTTATATTTTAAATATTAATTATAAAGTTAGTATTTAAAGCAAAACCCCACATATAATCCTCTATGGTTACAGCAGTACCCCACATTTCCTTTTGTCCAATGAGGAGCAGGAATTTGAGTCACGTGACCTTGTTTGTCTGTGTTGTTGTCATCTGCCTTCACTAGTTGTTTGTTTGAGGTTAAGAGTGTGTCAGTTATTTAAGTGGAGTGTCTAACAACTAAGTAATATGAGTTTAAATCAAAATAATGTCGTTAATGAATTAGTGTTAGTTAGTAAAGCGAGTGTTGGGTCGAGAAAAAGACAAAAGACAGTTCCAAAACGTCAATTACTTAAGGAAAAGAGATATACTGCTCCTTCTGGTGGTTGTGTTTTCGTAGGTTGCACACATAAAGGTACTGTTTTTAAATGTAATGAAGTTCGTCCTAGAGACGCTGTAACTTTTAGAAAAACTCTCTACTCTAAACCTGAAAAATATACCAAGACCAATTGGTTGGTAGATTTATTACCACTAAAACAGTTCATCGCCGTCGATCTCGGCAATCTTGCTTAGGCCTAGGCCTACCATAGCCAAAAACAAAACCGAAATCAACTTCAGTTACCTACAGATTTCAACTGGCTTCTGGGGGAAGTGTAACTGTATGCAAAGCTTTCTTTTTACGCCTTATGCAGTTCACCCCAGAAAGAATAAGATGTATCATATCGAAGCTTAAAACCAACAAAGGGTTGGAAGATAATAGGGGGGGGGGGGCGACAGAGTAAGCCAAAGATCTTTCGCTAAAAAGGAAGCAGTACGCCAGTTTATTGGAAACCTAAAAGACACTGAAAGCCATTATAATCGAAAAAAATCAAAAAGAATCTACTTAAGTAGTGATCTTTCAATTAGAAAACTTCACCAAATTTATAATGCCAGTGAAGAAAACCCACAACTGCATGTCAAGATATAAATGTTTCGTAAAATATTTTGTGGGGAATTTAATATAGGTTTTAGATCTCCCGCCTCTGATATTTGCGGTTACTGTGCCATGATGGACTATAAAATAAAAAATGCTTCAGTAGCACAAAAGCAGGCACTTTTTGCTGAAAAAAGAATACATAAGAAAAGGGCCAAGTGTTTCTACGACTTGATGAAAGAAACCAAAGAAGGAGAAAAAACTTTGTGTTTTGACATGCAGCAGGTCCAACCACTACCCAGAACACCAGTCCAACAGGCTTTTTATGCTAGGCAACTAGGACTTTATAATGTTTGTGTGACAGATGTGCAAACAAACCAACAACCATGTTTTTATATCTGGACAGAGGAGCAAGCAGGGCGTGGTTCGACTGAAGTAGCCTCTGCTCTTTTAGCTTACCTCAAATCTGACGACCTGTCACAAGTTACCCATTTGAGATTGTTTTGTGATGGCTGTACAGGGCAAAACAAAAACAATCATTTGCTTCATACCCTCATGTACTTCCTAGCATCCCATGTTGGTAGCTTAAAAAATATAACAATTACCTTCCCGGTGAGGGGGCATTCTTTTTTGCCAGCTGACCGAGTTTTCGGAAGAGCCGAGAATTTATTAAGGAAAAAACCAACGCTCATTACTAAGGAAGAGTACTTTGAAGAATATAAAAAAGTTGGAACTGTGAAGATACTTGGTACTGATTGGTCTCTTAAAGATGTCAAGTCCCTTGATAAATCGTTGAAAAATCTGCCTAAAATCAGCGATACAAAAAGAATTTTCATTAATAAAGTTGTGAAAAAGAACAAAGTTCAGATTTTGGTCAAAGGAAATGAATTCTACCGGTTTGAACCGGATCTTATAGAATATAGTCTTCTGAAGAAACATATGAATTGGGCGAAGATATTGGAAACTCCTCTTGAAGATATTCCACTAGTTCACCTCGTTAGTGCAGCAAAAAAAAGGATGTAAATGAACTATTGACTATTCTTTTTGAACAAAATTGACAAGAAAATGTAAACCTTCAATGGTAGAAAGATATTATTGTGGATACTCCTTCAAGTCCTGAAGAAGAGGAAGAAGTTGTTGAGTGTGACTGCTTAGAGGAAGACTGTGCACATCATTTGTAATATACTAATATTACAGACTATTCGTTTCCAGAATTGTGTAGTACTTAATCAATAACAAAACGTATTTTTATGCTCTTAATGTGAATTAAATGTGTTTTTTACTTTGTGTACAAATTTATAAAACATTTTCTAATTCATAGCAAATGTTACCTAACCTAACTAAACTAGCCCCATTCTATTTTCCTTTAAAACTAACCTACATTTTACAAGAGTGGTTAAATCAAAACCCCACATTTACAATTGTGTTTTGGTCAAAACCCCACATGCAGCGCGTTTTACAAGCATAACCCCACATCTGCAAACTTATTTGTAACATTTTAAGGTTATTATTAATTTCTTTCTACAAATATGTGTGTTTTTTGGCTCAAAAATTAGTATAGATTCATAATAATATTACATCTAAATGTCTTGGTAACAAAATGTATGAAAATCAGTTTTCTGGCTTTTCTGAAAAATTAGTCAACATGGACATGTGGGGTTATGAAAATTACCTCCTCATATGTACATTGTACCTGGAAAAAATTCCGAAGTTAATGAAACTTTTACGGGTTGTTTGGGGGTGCTGGGGGATGAATCTGTCAAGTTTTCCAACTCGAGGACCCTGTGCTAATTTTCGGGGGGGCCGAAAAACTTCAACATTTTCGGACTTTTATCGGTTTTTTTCTTTTAACTTCTAAACTAAGCGGTTTTCGACCAAAACATTTCTTCTCAAAGTTGTAGAGCAGTAAATTTTGAACAGTTAGCTATCCTTAAACTTCTTCCTAACCCTAATATTAACCGAGATACAGCCGATCAAAGTTAGAGGCATTTTCTCAAAATGGCAAAAACCTACAACCGGCAGACTTCACAATAGTGCATTCACTCCGTGCCGCGAGAATACATTTGTAACGCGTGATTGTATGGAATATTTCAACCACTAAAAACATTCCAATCTCAAAAAAAAAAAACAAATACAATTGGAAAGGTAATGTTTCAAAATTTATTTTTTGTATTTACAATTTCTTTCAAAACATATATTTACTTGTGTAATCATCGTTTAGAAATTTTACTTTTCTAAACCACTGACGCGCGTGATAAAACTGTGAGAAATTTTCTCAAAAGTGGCCCTCTAACTATCAATTACCATCAGTTATACAGTAATTATGGTAATCACTCATCAATATCGACATGTTGAAACACGCGGGGGGGAGGGGGGGTCCGTTGAGCAAGTGCCTTTTTTTGTGAAGTGTAGTTATTTCAATGTTATTGTGGCAGTTTATCACCCTAGTACTGTAATTACTGCCAACCCATAATCTTGAACCTCAATAAACATAGAATAGGCTGTTGAAATCAATGAATAATAACTAAAAATTAATTAAAGAATATAATTGATATAAAAATAATGGTAGTATCTTTATATATAATACGTGAAGCCGTTTTTTGTAAACACAACTCCTCCCTTATTTCTGGACCAATTTTAATGTTTGAGGTTTCAAAAAATTCATCTCATTTCGTAGTTTTGCAATAAGGTTTTAGATGTCAAAAATTCTTATTCTTAATGGCGTGAGCTAATCTCAAAGGTCGGGTTTTCCCCATAAGATTAACATGGAAAATATTTAAAAACCAGTTCTATACAAAACAGCTGTTTATAATAAGAAACAAACTAATCCAGCTGATTTCGTGGATGTAAATAACGATGATTACAGTATTCAGAAGGTTATAAAAAACATTTTAATACAAAACAGCTGTTTATAATAAGAAACTAATACAGCTGCTTTGTGGAAGTAAATATTGATTATTATAAGGGGAAATGAATTATTTATTCAAATTATAAAATTTACGAACTAATTTGTTTTGAACATTTAACATTATTTACCATCTTAGTTTTGAGGTTATTATTTATAACTTTTTTGTTAGGTTTTTGATTAAGTGTAGACCTAAGCCTTACTGGTTCTTTTAACCTTTATTATTACTGCTGTTATAAAATATAAGAAATAATTTGATTTGAACATTTAACATTATTTACCATCTTAGATTTGAGGTTATTATTAATCCTACACTTTTATTATAAATAAAACATAACATATGTTTTTAGAAGGTTGCACCGGGGGTTGGCGTGCGGAGCACGCAGGGGTCTCCCCTAGTGTCTAATAATGCAAGTATATACAATATTGGTCTACGAGAAGTTACCATCTGCTTGGGGATGGTAAATTACCAAACAAGGTGGATATTATTATTCTCGTCATCATGAAGAAGTACATTTTTTATTTTTAAAACTCCCCCTCATTATTATTCAATCTTGTAACAAAGTCACCATTGTTAATTGAGTGATTCATAGACCCTGACAACTTGTTGTATATACTTGCATTATTAGACATACTACCATTATTTTTATATAAATTATATTCTTTAATTAATTTTTAGTTATTATTCATTGATTTCAACAACCTAATCTATGTTTATTGAGGTTCAAGATTATGGGTTGGCAGTATGTACAGTAGTAGGGTGATAACCTGCCACCATAACATTTAAATAACTACACTTCACACAAAAAGGCACTTGGTCAACGGACCCCCCCCCCCCCCCCGCGTATTTCAACATGTCGATATTGATGAGTGATTACCATAATTACTGTAGAACTGATGGTAATTGATAGTTAGAGGGTCAATTTTGAGAAAATATCTCACAGTTTTATCACGCGCGTCAGTGGTTTAGAAAAGTAAAATTTCTAAACAATGATTACACAAATAAATATATGTTTTGAAAGAAATTGTAAATACAAAAAATAAATTTTGAAACATTACCTTTCCAATGGTATTTTTTTTTTTTTTTTTTGAGATTGGAAGGTTTTTAGTGGTTGAAATATTCCATACAATCACGCGTTACAAATGTATTCTCGCGGCGCGGAGTGAATGCACTATAGTGAAGTCTGCCGGTTGTAGGGTTTTGCCATTTTGAGAAAATCTCTCTAACTTTGATCGGCTGTATCTCGGTTAATATTAGGGTTAGGAAGAAGTTTAAGGATACCCAGTTGTAGCAAATTTACTGCTCTACAACTTTGAAAAGAAATGATTTGGTCGAAAACCGCTTCGTTTAGAAGTTAGAAGCAAAAAACCGATAAAAGTCCGAAGATTTTGAAGTTTTTCGGCCCCCCCGAAAATTAGCACAGGGTCCTCGAGTTGGAAAACTTGACAGAGTCATCCCACAGCACCCCCAAACAACCTGAACAAGTTTCATTAACTTCGGAATTTTTTCCAGCAGACCCTACTTTTTTTGCACTGTCTACTGGACTACACGTCCTGAATAGTTTTGCGAGTTTGCACCTCGAACTTGAGGCCTCTGATTCGATCGCAGCGGACAAACTTGAACAGAAGCTTCTTTACGGTGTAATCCCCTCGTGGATTTGAACCGAGTACTTTTATGGTATTTTACGTTTTCATCGATTTTGGGGGGAGCAGACGTGGCTACAAAGTCGTGTGAAAAAAAACAATGTGTGGAGAATAATCTATTTTTACATTTTTACGTACTTCCAGTATTTCGATTTTTTTTAACTAGTTAGAAAAAAATGTGTAACCCAAAAATTGGACTAAATCTGACAACGTACGTTTATAATATATACATATAAAGTTTTTTACGTCATCCTGAATATATTTTTTATATAAAACCCTGAACAAGTTTCATTCTAGTACAAAAAATTTAAAAAAATATTTACTTTCTGTCAAAAACATACTTTCGGGTGTTGGATTTTTGTTTACTAACGAACTAGTTCGAGCTACTTAAACAACTAACGTGTGTACCAAATTTGAATCAAATTGGGATAAAAATACGACCGCTAGAGTGCGTACACACATATATAACATTTTTAATGACACCCCAAAACGTGTTCTGGAGACTATGATCGGTGCTCATTTACTACTCACGACATTAGATCATAAGGGTCACTGCAATAGCTTATCTTTCTTAAGGAAATTAGCTAATAATGGCAAACACTATATTGTACTTAGACTACTAATGCGTTAAACCAAATTGCGTTAAACCAAATTGTTTTTAATATTTCAGCTTTAAATTGTTGACCACGTGTTCCCCAATACATTAAGCCCAAAATTAAAAACAAATATAGTTTACAGAAACGTTATCTTTATACCAATAGGACTGCCCCAACTAAATTTATGTAGTTAGTAATACAGTTTGAGTATAAGTATCTCATATATATGTTGCTGTGTATTGATTAGTATAAATATTTTGTTCCCAATATGTATACATAAATTAAGTGCAAAAAATAAGTAAAACGTAATAAAGGTTTTTATTTTTAAATAATATAACTATACAGAGTGTCCCCGAACTCTCTGGTCCCCTTTTGTGGACTTGTTCCTGGGATTGATTGAAACATAATATTTCACAATATAAACATGAGTCTAAGGTGCTTACTTTTTCGTCTGTCTGTCTGTATGTGTTTTTTTACAATATTGTTTATATTTAGAGAACGGTTTGACCGATTAAGTTCAAACTTGGTATGAAGTTATACCTAACAAAGATCTATTTTAAGTACAAAAGTAATTATATCCAATCTTGCGCTTAAAAATAAAAATTGTGTGAAACTTTCAAACCGAAATTACCCAAAAACTGTACATTTTAACAAAAAATGTTAATACACCTTTTTGTTGCCCTTTAATTCCTTAACGGATGGTGTAACTGTCAAAACAATCAGATGAAGGATAATAGTTAGGTTAAAGATAATAACAGCATATGTACATACAATATTGTTGTGTTTACTGTGTTGGTATAGGATGCCGGGTTGGAGAAACCAATTATTACACATAACGTAACTATTATCCTTAATCCGATTGTTTTGACCGCTACACTATCCGATACAGAATAAAAAGGGCTACAAAAAATATGTCGAAATTTTCTGTTAAAATTTACGGTTTTGGGGTAATTCAGGTTTGAAATGTTCAAACCATCGCCAATTTGAAACGCATGATTGGATGTAATCGTTTATATGATTTAAAAATCATTGTTAGGTATTACTTACTTCATGTCAAGTTTGAACTCAATCGATCAAACCGTTCTCTAGTATCAATTATTTTGTAAAAAAACACGTATTCCTATAGACAAAAGAAAAACTATTACCGTGTAGACACCTATTTAAATTGTGAAATATGTTTGTCTTGATCCCAGGAACAAATCCACAAATGAGGTCCAGAAAGACACCATGCATTACGTATCCTGAAACCAGATTCTTACAAATATAAAAAAAGGATAAGATTTCTACGCTGCAATATCACTTTTATTGTTTACTGTTCTGATTTAATGATTTTAGAAATCAATTATTTAGCGTATTCCAAAGTATTTTCCAATGAGCAAATTTTCCCCCAAAACACTCATAAAGCATTTGATCTTTTCTTAACTCTTGGTTAAGTTTAATTTAATCATGACACCCACTTCAACCATAAATTTTATGTAAATATTTTCAATAGACCCAAAAAAATAAGTGCTACAAAACCATATCTTTAGATGAAAAAAAACATAACATTCTAACATATACTGGGAAACTCTGTTTCGACTATAATTTTAATAGAAATAAATCAGGAAATATATTTTTACCATATTGCCGTAGATTTTTAGCAAAATCAAAAGTATGTATAAGAAACTAGTGGACCTGGCAATGCTTCGCTATTGCTTGATTTTTAAGGGTGGCTATCGCACTTCATCCCTTTGACTTAAGGGTCTGCACCAGTAAACGAGAAAGCAACCGGAAACGCAACCGCTTCTCACTGTATCCCTATCTAAACGGTGCAATTTCTTGCAGCTGAACGCTTTGACATTGCCTCATTTCAAACCATTTTATAAGTCTATCTTTTGTAATTGAGTGTTGAAAGACAAAACTGAATATCCTTTATACAATTTCGGATCCGGCTTGCAAATTATTTTTCATTATTAATTTTGTATTGTGTTAGGATATAAATTCAAACTTTGTACTTAAAAAATGTCAATTACATAACAAATCAAAAGCATTTAAAAAAATGTAAATTGCAAGACGGATGGGCATTGTGACTGTGATTAAAATGAGACCTTGCTAAAATTTTATGATAAAAAGTAAACGAAATAAATTTTTTGAAATTTAACATTGCTCTTATGGGATAAAAATCCAAGATAGCCTCCACTACAGCAGACCCTTAAGTAATCGAACTGCAAATTTGTTTATATCAATTAAGAATAATGTTAAATAATTTAGATTTATAGTTTGTAGGAATTTTTGCAATTTATTTTATTGTACGCCTATAGGGGTAGCTGCCACATTAAATTTTGTTTTTGTAGTTACGATATTCTCTCAAAAACATCCTGATACTGACATGTGTAAATTGTGAAATATTTGTAAAATTAATTGAGTATTTTTTGAGAATATAGAAAAGTTAGTTTTAATTATTTAATTTTAAGGGTAGTAATTAAATTTGATCTCTTTGGCTTAAGTAATCAAATTTCAAATAGTTTTGCATAACACTTAAATATAATATTACATAATTTTAGTTGTATAGCTTGAAGGAAATTAGTTAAATTCATATTTTATTGTATAGGGGTAGCAACCCCATTTCAACCCCTTCCTATTGTGAATCTAAATCATCCAGGGACCCACTCAAACACACACATACACACACACACACACACACACACACAAAATTTCATCAAAATTGGTCCAGCCGTTTAGAAGGAGTTCACTGACATACACAGGTACTGAAGAATTATATACTATATAAATATGAAGATAAAAATTATATTTTTTAGTTTCATTCAAATTGTTTGTTTAGTTTTCAATATAATTATATTTAAACTAATGTAATGTTTGTTGGTATGTTGAATGTCAAAGGTATGTTGAATCACTTTATAACATACAAGAGGTTCAAATAGAGTTTGTAATTTTTAGCCTAATTAGTATAAGATAATGTATAGTACTTAAATAATATACTAATATATGTCAAAATAAAGATACAAATGTTATAGTTTAATGGCTTTTAGTTTCGTTCAGATTGTTTGTTTATTTTTCAATATAGTTATGTTTAAGATCATGTACGTTTATTGTTATGCCTGGTGACAAATTGTTTATTATTATTATTTTTGAAAGCGAAAACATGATTTCAAAAGTATTAAGCAATTCATAGATAAAATATATTTTATATAAACAATATTTTAAACAACATATTACCTCTTAAGTATATAGATATCTAACAACCGATGTTTGAATTGAACTAGGTCTATAATACAGTAAGCATTTTTCGTTGACTTTTGTTTGTGTTTTTTTTTTTTTTAGTTCGTCAATATAACCTAAAAAAAGCTGTTGGTTTTTGAACAATAATACAGTGATTATAAATTTGCTGAGAAAATTTGCTATTTTAATGACTGTAAACAAACATGTGTTGCTAAGCTTTTTATCCGGATAGCTGCTTTTGTCAGTTTTTCCCGAATTTGATAATTTTCCGGGAATTTTTCAAAAATTTCTTTTCATAAAACCCTAATTCGGACTATAAGAACATTTTTTTTAAATATCCAAATTGGCCCAGCCGTTCTCAAGTGATGCGCTTATCAACGAACAGCATTCCATTTTATTATATAGAAAGGCGTTCAATAATGAATATACGTTCAGGTTATTGCTAGACGAAAATAAAAAATGTGTTTTAAACAGTCTGAAAAATAAACATTAACTTGATCTTGAAAATTTAATGCATGGTAGCTAATAATCATCCATTAAAACGGTCTTATAAAATATAAATTAATTTAGATTATTTCAATATAGTGCGATATGAACAAGCCGTGGTTGGCCTGCTAAGCACGCAGGTTCTCGACTAGTTAATAATAAAAAAAAACAATAGAGAATACATTTTAACATTAATTTTAAAGAGATTTTAAAATTCCATTATTTAATGTCCTTTATCGGAATAGGCTGTCTTCACTGTAATTAGTTATACATTTTATTTATAATTGACTGTTACGTCTTGTTTCTAGTTCAAAACCGTAAATGAATTTAAGTGGCATTAAAATTGTGTTGACCACATAAATGAGTCTTTAAAATAGTGATACAAAATAGTAATAGATTAATTTAAGCAAAATGATAATAGTAATTGTTAAAAAACCAAGCACTGTTCGAAAAGCACTTATTTTCATACTTAATAATATCATATTATTAAGTTTTTGAGCTGTTGTTATCATAACTAGGCATAATAATACAATTTGTTTTACTTATTGTTTTGCAAAAGAATAATACACAGTCCAGTAAAGTTTTCTATTCAATTCTTCCAGCTGATTTGAACTATAACTGCTTAGCTATAACGTCTAAAGTAAACTCACACATTACCATTTCGTCAGAACTGTAGCTTCGTGAGTCGTCACCTTTCCAAGTAGAACGGTTAGACTGCGACTGCGAAGCCGAATGTTTCGTTTGTCAATCCACAAACACCGGTTGACATCAAAGTAAATAATCACAATAAATTAATTGAATTAGCAGATTGCGCAACCAAAGTTATAAAGTAACGGCAAAGTTAACTGTGAAGCCGTAACAACAGAGCTTTTGTCTTAACAAGAGTTTTCTTCCTAACACATCAAACGATGAAATGAGTTACGCGGTCGCCTTATGAGCACCACACACTTTGCTTACATTTTTAATTATTCACTCGTTAGAAGAAAGTTACTATTTCAGTTTTTTTAAAGTTTCTTAAAACTGGGTTGCAGAATTGAGTCAAGTTTTGTGGGATTAACATTGACTTATATATCCATATACAGGGTGGACCAGCTTAAGTGTGACAATAGCTAACTTTTAAAATACTATTCGGACAAAAATGTTTAAATAGAACATCTGCCCTTAATTTTGGATACCTTTTGGACTGTGTATAAAATTTGTTTTAAATCCGCCATTTTCAATCCAAAATGGTGGCCAACTCCATTTTTTTAAATAGAAACCCCCCACTTGTATGACATTTTTGGATTTTTTGGGCAATTTTAAGACTTTTTTGTTCTTTACATTTTTTTGATAAGCCTAACGGTTCTCCTGTAAAATAAAGTCGAAGTTTCATTTCCTTATAGCTAATCACTCATAAAGGTTACAATAACCAACTTCTAAACCATTTTTTAAGCCCTTTTTAATCAGTATGGATAGACCCATTTTGAAGAAACCTGTTCTTTAGTCTTAAAAAGGCCATTCGAGACTTTGGTGGTTGGTTTGGAAAACGCACCGAAAACAAATTTGCTACATCTCTGTAGTTTCCCCTCCACCCTCCTAATATGAGGAACATACTGTAAGCTTCTTCATATGCATTCATTTTGCAAATACAACTCACACAAAAACACAATAAATTTGAAAGTCAGTACCTTAGAAGTTAACAGTACTGTGGTATAAACTAGATTAAAAGGTAACAATGAAGAA